>JAMKQA010047408.1:0-16151 GCA_024699735.1 Posidonia australis | reverse complement strand
CGGGCGTATAGCAAGAGGCTGAAAAGCCAACATTTCATTGGAGAGATCATAGAAGACCGATTTTATCGGGCGTGCGAGGGTGCCTAACACCTTCCTCGTGCGTAACAGGGATCCTTACCTGCATTCTGGTTTTTTCGTAGACTTGTCTTTATTGTTTTTCGCATGATTTTTCATGTATATGGTTTTCCTTGTCTTCCATAATTGACTAGGTGGTGACTCCTGCATTTTGCATTTGTTTTGTTTTTCGACGTGATTTTGCCGACCCATTTCGCATTCTTTTGCGGAATCTCCTCGCCGGCATGGTTACAGCAGCACTCTTCAGTGGTTGTGGACTTGGCTTGGCAAAAGCGGCCATTTCAAGTATGCATAAAGTTTTTGAAAATCATGTATATGATTTTGAAAGTTAAGAGCATGGTTTTAAAAAAAAGAGAGGAAAAGAATAGTTTTCTTTAAAGATAGAAAATGGTTATGAAAGTTAAGATGATTTAAGAAAGAAAGAAAAGATTAGATTTCAATGGCATGATTTTTAAAGCTAAGTTGCTTATAGGGCAAAAGAGTATTACCCATGATTGTGTACGACATCCAGGAAAGATGCCAGAGTAGTGTGTGTTTTAATAGAGTATGTACTGAGTGACCTTTTAGTGGTCACTCATGTGTGTTTTTGTTGGTGCTTTCTCAAGTGCAGGATTGGAGTAGAAGTTACTAGTGCATATGGAGTTGAAGTCAATCGACCACACATCAAAGATTTTGGGTAAGTGTTTAGTTTAATTTAATCCAGTTAGTAGTATTTTGATTTAAGTTGTTTAATGTTGGGTTTAGCTATTGATTTGATGCAAGTAATTAAAGAAAAATATAGTAGCAAGATTTTGATAATGGCTCAAGGTCGGATCTTTACAGGTTGGCACTATGCTTGTGGACGCATCTGTGAGTCCATGTGTGGGCTGGTTGGTGGGGCCGATAGTTGGCCTCGTGTTGGGGTAGGTAGTTGAGCTCGTGCGGTTGTTGGTGAGGCTCGCAGCTGAGGGTGCATTGGTGCACACGTGGCTGATTGGTTGCATGCACACGGTCACTTGCCCTTTCTGCGTGGCTTTATAAGCCAGGGTTTTCTACCACGTGTAACCATGCCGGCGACAGCCTCGTGCTTGGCGTGAAAGGCCAAATGCGTGAGGATCAGCAAAGTCACGGCAAAATAATAAAAATAATAGTAAAAAATGTAGGAGTCGCCACCTAGTCTATTTTAAAACGGAAGACGAGGAAAACCGCTAAAAAACATTCAAATCATGTGATAAAACCAATGGAAAAGGTCTACATGAACCAGAAATGGGCAAGGATCCCTATTACGCACGAGGAAGGTATTAGGCATCCTCGTGCGCCCGAAAATCGATCTTTTAATGGGTTTCTCATTTACTTATATGGAATGTCGGCTTTTCAGCCTTTTTTGTACGCCCGAGGGCGATATGCAATGCAATGCTATATATGAGTGGTGCCCTATGCTAAACATGGGTGCATGGATTATAGGGTGTGTCCTAATGCTCAGAAAGGTCACCCGTGCGGTGAGTCAAGCACCGGTGCAAGGATATTGTATAGATATGATCAAAGATCTAACAACACCAAATGACTTTCATCCTCACTTTACTATATGGAAAACATGAACTATCATGCATAAAAATGGCTGAAAATAAAGTGGAGTCATCCTAATATGTCCAGGAAGACACCTTGAGAAAACCAAAGGAAGATCAGATCGGAAAACATGCTAAACACCATGGCAAGAACTACTGTGTGCAGTGGAAAACAGGTAGGTGCGCCTGTATGGTGTGCCAGATTGGAGCTCCAGTCTGTTGCGCCACCTATGTGCTCTAATGATGTGTGCCTGAGAAAATCACAGATCAGACGATAAACCAGCCTAATGCCATGCAATATAAAATCCTGTAAATTTACAGAAAACCCATCAAAACATGCATCATGAGTATCCATCAAAATCCAAGAATGAAAATACAATGTGGGTCTTGTGCTCAAGGGCTATATGCCTCAGACATGACCACACCACCCTTACACTAGATAAAACAATAGGTTTCAGCTATGCCATCTAGATCTAGATCATGAATTGTTGCATAAGAATCTCCTAAACAGGAGTTCATGGGACAATTAGCTCACAAGATTATGATAGCAGGCTAAACATGCAAGATGCAAAAGTCTGATGAACAGTGCTATCTAGGCTGAAATCATGCATACAAAGTCATGATGTATCAGAGAATAAACACCAAAAACATCAAAGTCTAAAACATCCAGAACAACATGCATATCATGAGGCAAAGTTGGTCATTTGCTCTCTGACCAGGCTGGTGCGCCAGGATGGTGCGCCAGGATGGTGCTCTGGTTAGGTGCGCCACCCTGGTATTCCATATTGGTGCTCCAGTGTGGTGCACTCCAGAAATTCTGAATAAGACAGTAGTCTGATTTCAGATTCTGGTCCAGCTGCTAGAGATGAAATGTGATTAATCTTAACCAGATCAATTAATTAAATGTTAGAGAACTGAACCATGATAAAAAAACAAACATAAAAGTCTTTTTAACATTTCTTAATCATGCAAGTTCATGGATGTAACACCCCAGTGCTACACAATAGTATAGGAACTACCCAAGTACAGCTAAAGAAATTTAAATACCAAAATAAATTAAATTAGAACTAAACACCCAGACCTGTGTGCGGCAAACGTGGCTCGAAAAGATGCACCAGACTAGAACTGCTCCTACACCTTAGCACCTGAAACAAGGGGACAAGAAAACAAACGCGTGAGTGACAAGAATGTCACCCAGTACGCGCCCCAAAAACAGCGCTAAAAGCCAAAGAAAACCATTGCTAAACGACAAATCATTTCCAAAACCACATGTTTAATCAGAAAACATGGAAAACAATGGCTTTTCAAACTTTCTTTTCTTTTCTTTCAAAACCTCATGCTCTTTCATAAACCTTTATTCTCAACACTGGAGAAACAAATCATTTCATCTAGTTTCCTAGCCCAAAACATCATTTAAAAACCATAGGCACAATTGGCCACAATCCGGGCTAGGAACTAGTCCACACACACAAATCCACACTTTTCCATTCCAAAACTGGTCGCATCACCCTGGCCACAGGCGATCGACCGGGCCTTAAGCAGCTGGTGAGGATTCCATGTCACCACACCACACTGCAATGCCGCGGTGAGCCACCCCGTACTGGAGTTCAACCGCCCCGGCCGCAGCCTCAAAATGTACCCTCACTGGTACAAGCACGGAGTGCATCCTAGGGACGCCCTAGTGCCCGAGCAACTGGGGACTCTAACCCCAACCCCGTACAACATCAGCACTGAGGGTAGTCCGGGTCTCTCAAACCCCGGGTCCTACAGTACCATCACAGTCTCGAAGCTCCTACCCCGGACCGCAAACTCGGCAACCACATTTACCAAGGACACGTCCCCGACCTTTCTTGAGGTCTCACTACCTCGTCGGCAAGTCCTGCTTTCATTGTGGTTCCTACAATATCCTTTAATCTATTTAAAATCATATGCAACTGTCTTTTCAAAATAATTAACAAAACCATTTTTCATTTATAAAACTCTTTGCAAATCACATGCATTAAGCATCAAATCATTACCTGTGGTCCTTATGCCCACACATTCTTTCATGGTCTTTACACCATGAAATCACCCCTCACACGGGTCCATATCCATACACAGAAGTCATGCTTCAACATCTCATGGAAAACCTCATTAAAACAACATACTAACATGCATCATCTTACATGTCATTCCATGCATTCCATACATTTATCATGTATTTATCCATATTTAATCATCATTTTCTATGCATTTAACAATTCAGTCCAGGGCTCAAATTCGGCATACCGTTTTTCCATTTCGGTATGCCGAAATCCCCTGATTCGGCATACCGAAGGGTGACTTCGGTATACCGAAATCTCCTGATTCGGTATACCGAATCCCTGTCAGATTTCTCAGTCCCAGGGGAAACAGTCGACCGAATTCCTCCGGTCGTCCGAAGCCACAATGCGGGGTACCGCCTGAGAGCATTTCGGTATGCCGAAACCAATTCGGCATACCGTTTTCTGCTGTTGCAGAAAACTCCTCTGGCCACCGTCATCCTTTTCTCCCCCAAGTGGGAGTAAGGATCGGACCCCCCAAACATGCCACTAAAATTACCAATAAAACATGGGGTGTAGACCTCCAAGTCTACTTCAAAACCCCTCAATTAAAACATGAATCCATTAAGCATGCTGTTCTAACAAACATCACAAAGGCATCAAGCCCAAACACAGTTACTGTAGCATGTTTCAAGAATACCCACGAAAATCATACAAAACGCCCATAAATCAACATGATATCAACATGCTCACATCATTCATCTCACTCCCAACATTTCCTCATTTTTTTGCATGATTTAAACATCATTTCCATGAATTTTCCCTCAAACCCAACATGCCTCAACCGCGGAAGGAAACAGAAGGGAAAACAGTAGGGAAACGCGTACCTGGCTCCAACGAGCCTCGCGTACCCTCCAACTCCGGTGGGGCACGGCACCTGCCCTGCTCCCCATGCTCGCGCGAGCTCCTCCAGCGCGCGACTCTTCCGCAACCACCACACTCCCTCTCGCCCTCTCTCTGCTTCTCTGCTTCTCCCTCCATGCCGCACACCTCATCTTAACACCTCCGACGCCTGCCATCCCGGAATCTCGCCGACGTCCACCAGCTATGCGTAGCTCTGGACGGAGGGGACGGAACGAGCAGCCCGCCCCCGCTAGGTTCACGAGATCGGGAGATCGGTCACGGGCGTGGAGAAGACAGGTAAAAGGCACGGCACAGCACCACTGGCTCTTGACCGAGTCAAAGCCCAAGCCCAAGTGGGTCCACCACAAGCACGGGTCCCAAAGCAGAACCGACCCACTAGCCAAAGAAAACACACCACAGGGGAGAAACCAAGGCACAAAACACAGAAGGAGCCCACAGCCAACAAACACAAACTGGATTTACCATTAATAAACCATACACAAATAATTACAAGAAATCCATGGTTTATATTAAATGGAAAAACCCAGGCACAGATGTTACAATGGATTAATGGACTGAAGCTACTGCTTAGTAGGCTATAAGGAGTGTGCAATGAATTAATGAACCTAACAATCATGTAAGGATGATAAATATGTAAAGAGTATATTTGCAGTTCATTTCACAGCAAGCATTTGCATGAATCAAGATTCAGTATATAAAACAAAATAGAGATTACATGATGCAGAATTTAACATGGCAATGAAGCATTGTGGATATACATGTAGGAGCAATCATCTTATCATAAAAACAACACGAAAATAGATTATTAATAGATCATATATCTAGATCTTCGCATGCTTTATTTAGTGCAATATTTAGAGCTTTAATAAAAGGATAAGTAAAAAAGAGGAGTAAGGATCTTACCTTGCCCAATATGTTTCTTCCTTGAAGGCTCAAGATAACACTTCCTTGTTGCTTTGGATGAGCTGAGAATGCTTTCGAATGTAAGGGTATCCTTTGGAAACGAGAGTGAGTTGCTGGGAGTAGATAGGTGACTTAACCATGAGAGCTAAATGGTTGCCAATGAAGGTCTTTTTGTAGAGTCTCACAAGGGTAATTCCAATGGGATGCAGACAGCCTCGTAAACGAAGAGCCTTGCGTAGATTCGCAAGGAATATCTGCTGGCGAGGGTTACAAGCATAGAAGATGGAAAGCCAGCAGCAAGCACCCTGAAAAGTGGTTGTGCACCAGCTTAGTGCGCCAAGATGGTGCGCCAGAAAGGTTCTCCATCTTGGTGCTCCAGCTTCGTGCGCCACTATGGTGCTCCTGCTGGATGCTCCAATCTAGTGCTCCACATTAGTGCTCTCCACTAGCTGCTTGAATTGCTAATTGGGCCACGGGTTTGCTACAGGGCTTGTGGTCGGTTTGTGCAATGATCTCTGGCTGGTTAAAATGTCAAATAGGATTTGAAAGTGGTTGGGCTTATTGCATCCAAAGCAACATCTTTAGAGTGTTTATCTATGAGCCGCCTCAAAATCGAGGTGTCTACACCACGCATGACACCACTCCCCTTATCCTTTTCCTCCCTGCATTTCCTCCTTCCCGAGAATACCTCCACCCTTCCTTCCTCTCCATTCCACCACCTCTCCCTCCCTCCATTCACTCTCTCCCCCTCTCACACTCTTCCTTCCATCTCTCCCTCTCCCAAATCCTCCCCTATCTTCCCCTCTGTTTAGTGTGCTCGAGAGCAAGCAAGGCCATGCAGCAACATGCGGCGGTGCAATGGAGCTCCAAAGGCCATAGGCTCTCCAGTGGCGGTGGAGGTTGGCTGGCATTAGAGTTTGGATTGTCGGAGGTCGTATTAAGGTACACACCTCACCTTCACTATAGAAATGTATGTAAAGTGGTAGAATTGCCTAGGGAGCATGAAATCTAGGCTAAATTTATTGTTCTGAATTTATTGTGGATTTGTGGTGAATTAATTGACATTTAAGGTGGTGGCTGTGTTTTTTGTGCTTTTAACCCCTACTACTTTGTGATTTTATTGCATGAGCTCTGGTGCGTGGATTTTGGTTTTGTTTATGTGAATTTGGAGTAAACTCAAGGGTCTAGAACATATGTTTTATGTGGATTTTATTGTGGTTATTTGGTAGGTCCGTCCCTCACTCTCATTTGGGAGAAGAGTCGAATAGAGGTTTAGGGCCATTTTCTGGTTTTGCAAAAAATAGCATAGTGAATCATATTGGTATGTTGTTTTTTATCAGTTTTGGTCCTCTTGGCCCTGGTTCGGTCAACTGAATCCCTTCAGTCTGTTGTTCCAAGCCTTGAGTGTTGACTTTGTGCCCAGTTCAGTGGACCAAATCAAGGATTTTCGGGTGCTCGATTTGAGTTTCCGTCGACCGTTTTGGTGCCTTAAAACCTGTTTGGTCTACCGTTTCAAAATAGCGTGTTGAATTAGGCCCAAGTTAGTTTTGTTAAATGGCTTTCCATGGATTTTCTGGATTGATTTGTTTTGCCCATTTGAGATGGGATTGTGGGCCATCAATGGTAGCCTTGTGGGACACCTGATATGCCAGTTTTGTAGAGATTTTTGAAGTGTTTTCGAAAGATGTAAAATGATTTTGAAAATAGATTTCAAAGGAATATGTTGGCTCATTTTGGAAATGATTTTCCTGATTTTCTATGTATAGGCCAAGAGACCGTGGACCGTACTATCTAGACTAGAGGGTGTAATGACACTTGCCCGATGGTCAAGTGTGTTACCGAGGTTGAGGTCGGAGGCTGAGATACTTGAAGCTAAGATTCGTCGGGTCTTGGAGATATGAGACTCCTTAACTGTTATTTTGAGGGTAGGGTTGTGGTCCACGAGTTGAGGTGTTTTGTGGCATGATGGGAAGGTATGATACTCCTGCTATTGTCATGAGCACTGAGGCTCGGGTGTTAAGGTATGAGACTCCCTTTTGAGTACCGTGTGAAGGACACTACGAAGAGGTGTATCCTATGGTGGCCAATGAGGATGGAACAGATGCCCTGTAGCTTGTAGCGTCTTGAGAGACAAGACTGCCTTCCCGGGAGAGGTTGACTTTGTGAGGATTCTCCATACTAGAGAATCATGTGACGATGATTGCTCCTACACAGGGTAGCTTCACTGTGGCAGTGCAATGCACCTTAGTAGCTACTTATGTTCAGAGTTGGTTGCCTAGCGTCGGACTTCCCGACTCATTGTGTGTAGTTTGGCCATTGAGGACCTTGCTTGTGATTTTGGGCTAGTATAGCCGTTACCTGTTTAATTTAGCCGGTGTGGATCGTATTTCTTGTGGTTTAAGTCTAGTAGGGCTTTATCTCGTGGTTTTCGGCCTGTTAGACTCAAGTTGCTGGTTTTTGGTGGATTTGGAGAAAATAATTGCGAAATGGTTTTAAAGGAAAATTTATTATAGTTTTGTTTTCTGTCTTTTTTTTTGGGTGCGTGTTGGATGATTTTTGTCACTCACGCTGTTTTTCTCCGTGGTTTTTGGGTTGTAGGTGTAGGCAAGTGTGTGTTGACATTTAGTGCATATAGTCTAGAGTCACGTAACCACACACACAGGTTCTAGTTGTTAGATATTACTGTTTAGCTTTTAATTTCCTGTAATTTAATATGTTTAAAATTCTTGTGAGAAATTGAGAATATTACAACTTTGCAACACAAACTAGTATACTAAGTAAAAATGTTGGAAGTATTATGTTATTCAGATGCTAACTTTGGAAGTGATAAAGACGATGAAAAGTTCACACCCTAACACTTGTTCATCTTTGGTAGTGGTGCTGTCTCAAAGAAAAGCAAGAAGCAACGTTGTGTTGGTAGATATAGATAAGAAACAGAATACATTACGTGTGATACAGTCATCATACATGTTGTTTAGATCAAGAGATTTTTGAATGACTTGAATCTTACTTTGATAGATGGATTAATCAAAATATTTTGTAATAATCAAACAGCAATTAATCTTATTAATAGTGATGCCAATAATTCAAGAGGAAGGTATATTGAAATACAATATCACTACATCCATGATATTATACAAAAAAGAAAATAGAAGTAAGATATATTCCTACCTTAGACATGATTGTTGATCTTATGAAAAAATGGATTCCAATAAAAAATTTTGTCAAGCATGTAGGCTTAATGGAAATTAAGAAACATTTCCATAGAAATGGATATAGAATACATTCTCACGAATAGTGGGAGTAGAAATTAAGAAAAATTCATACATTCCATGAATAGTAGGAGTATATAGGAATTTACTGCTTCGTCTTCATGACTAAGGGTCCGTTTGGTAGAACTTTAGTTTTTGAACCTAAATGTAAAAGCTAGCTTCTGACAAGAAATTGTTATTACCGAGCTTCCGAAAATGTAAAAGAGTTATTGTTCCAAAAACTACATGCTTCTCAGAAACTAATAGTGTTTGGTAGAACAGTTGGACCATTATAACTTTTGGAGAGAAACTATATGCTCAAAAGCTATCCAAAAGTTCTACCAAACGAACCCTAATGCTATGTTTGGTACATTAGAATGAAAATAGATAGGAATGGAATGAACTCTGAAATAGAATGGATTTATTCCATTCCTGTGCTTGGTATGTAATAGAATTGTAGAATGGAATTGACAGACAATTCATTTCCAATGTTTGGTATATAAAAACAGAATTGAAATGGAAATATAAAATTTGGAAGATTAACAACTATATATTAACAAAAATATCCTGTTAATTTGGAAAAGAATTAAAATAATTTTTTTCCATACACACTACAATATACACATACACATAAAAGTATTAACATGGATAATCTTTTCTAAATTAGCATTAACATAGATAATCCTTTCTAAATAAGCATTAACAAAATATTCTTGGTAGAATAAAATATCTTTGTAGGAAAAGAAGACAATAAAAAATATCAATATTCTTTGTAAAAAAAATACATACATAAAAAAAAAAAAAAAAAAAGAAGACGAAAAGACAAAAAAATACAGAAAAGGAATGATTGTAGAGGAGAAAAGGCTGTAGAGGAGGAGGAAGGGCCTTTGAAGAGGAGGAGGTGACAGACATTGGGAATACGCTACGGAGGAGGAGGGATGGCCGCGATGAAGGAGAAACGACCGTAGAGGAGGATACACGACGTTTTTAAGATGATTTCCAATGGAATGAGAATCAAATTCCTTACTTCTTGGGAAAAAATAAAATTCCCATGTTCAATGGAAATTTGATTCACAAGGAAATTTCATTATCATGCTTATTCCAAAGAGTTTTTCTGTACCAAACATCAGAATAGAATTCTCTCATTCCATTCAAGTCTCCATTTCAATGTACCTAATGCTACTTAAGTAGGAGATGTTGAAAAGTGTTCGATGTATACCACAAAAAAATTGGAAGTAAGAGGATATTTCTCCTTTGAAAAATGGGGATGGTTGGGAGTGGAAACTTACGGGGAGTTTTTCCTTATTACCTAGGATTACTTAAGCTTGGAATTTCTTTGTCAAGTATAATAATTTTAATATTATTTCTATTGATCAATTATCCTCTTTAATCGGGTTTAATAAATTTCAACTTGACCTCATGCTTGGTTTTACGTGATCATTGCAATTATTTGGGTGATTTGGCACCATCCGCAATGAATGTGTTTTTAGAACTCTACTCTTAATTTCATTCTTATAATTGACGAAGTGCCTTCTTTGTGTCATTGGTGTGCAGATTTTTTTAGCTCTATTGGTGGCTTCGAGGATGGAAATGGCGGCAACTCGATCACTTCCATTAACAAGGAAAAGAAGAAACACCTCCATAATACAAAGAACTCTAGCTCCTACGATCACCCAAGAAGTACCTCAACCAACTAATGAAAATGCCACTGATGCGAGTACTACCCCTATTGAGTTGCACAATGAGGTAACGTTTGGTACACAAGAATAAAAATAGACAAACATGAAATGAATTCTAAGATAAAATTTATAATAGAATAAAATAATTTTATTCCATTCATATATTTAATATGTAATGAAATGGAATAGAATGAGATAAACGAGGAAGGAGGAAGCAACAAAAGGAGGAGGGTTTTCCACTGTTGTGTAAACAAACATAAGAGAATGGAAGGAGGAGATGTGGGTGGCGTCGACAATGAGAAAAGAGGAGACAAAGGAAGGAGAGAGCAGAGGAGGAACGTGGGTAGTGTTGACGGTGAGCAAGGAGAGGGTGGAGGAAGGAGGGAGCAGAGGAATGGGTATGGGTGGCGCCGACGGTGAGGAAGGAGAGGAAAGAGGAAAAAGGGAGCAAAGGAGAGATGAAGCAGAGAAAGTAGGAGGGCGTTGGGTTTTTCCTTTTTCTTTTTTTTTTTATTCTAAATAAATTGAGAATCAAATTCGTTACCACATGAGAAGGAATGAAATTCTCATATTTATTAAGAATTTAATGTCCAAGGAATTGATCATAGAAATTCCATTTCAATCTTATTTTTATATCAAATATAGGAATTTCATTTTAATTTAACTTTTTGATTCCATTCTGATCCATTCAACATTCAATCCGGTGTATCAAACGCTACCTGAAGTGACGGACAATGCCATTGCCACGGCGACAACCCCTTCCTCTAAAATTCCACTAACTGATTGAGAGAACGATGATGACTTATTGGACGTGGAGGAAGCTTGATTTCACTGGTCGTCTCGGTGCTTATGCCTCCTTGCCTTTTGACTGTCGTTGCGCCGATGCGTGTTTGTTGGTTGCCTGCTTCCTTGGTTGGTTATCCGCTCATCTGCTCGTTTGGATTTTGCAGCACCGCCGCACCTGTTTTACTCCTTTCTTTAGACATGTTTGTAGTGGGTTCTGTTGGGCCACCATTTTTCTGCTGCTCTTCTTACATGAGCTGAGCTTGTTATGTCATTATTTGTTGTATTGTCAGCTTGGTGTGCTGGTTTCCTCTTGCTAGAAGATGTTTGTTTCTGGTTTATGATCAGTAAGAATTCTCGATTCTGCCTTCTGTAACCGTATCTTTTATTAATGAAAACTACCCTTTATCTAAAATTTAAAACCAAAAAAGGGGTTGGGTCCACCTTTGGTATTGTCCGACCCAATGCAAATTTGTGGGTTGGGCTAATTCTTGAACAGATTCCGTTAAGCTTGGACTTGAAATTTCTGGCTTGTGGTTTAGCGTGAGTTGGTCTAGCTAGGCTGATCCAAACCCAACCCATGACCTAGTCCAATCCAGTGTTTTATATCCTATAAGTTTTACCAAATATATTGTAAATGGATATAAGTTTTATGGTGTGTGGTTGTCTTGAACAACTTTATCCTTTAGAAAGGTCTACAAATTTCACACAATAGCTTGTATTTTGATCTTTTACTTTGAAATAAAAGATTAGGAACCTCTTAAAAATGTGTCATCTACATCTATAAATATGAGACCTCTTCATGTATTTTGGATTATCTCCACCTTGCACACTTCTTCTCTGGGATTGCTTCTCCAACAGTGGAGTTTAGTATTGAAAGTTGTTTGGGTTTTGAATGATCAATAATATTAGTTTTTATTTTTTTCATTATGCATTATTTTCTTCTTCTTTTTAAATTTGTTTTAATTTTTCAATCATGCACTAAATTCTGTTTTCTATGGTAATATTGTAATAATGGTGATGTAATTAGTTTTGCTTATACTTCGTGCCATGATAATACATGCTAAACTAGAACGAGATTCATTTCAGTTATTTCAATAAACTTTGATATGTTAATAGAGATCGCATTTTTTACTCTATGCTTATAGGGGAGAGTAAACTAAGGATTGTGTTTGTTGTTGCAATTACATTATGATAACATTTAATTAAATTTTGCTTTTGTTTTTCTATTTATGTACTTGATAATTTATTATGTATTTTTGTGTCCCCTATAGACTACGCTTGTTAGGGTATAATTCTTTAATTTGATTTTTAAGATTGAAAAGATTAAGAGAATGAATTAGTTGATGATCATGTTAATTGTATAGTATATTCAAAATCTCAGACTTTATTATTTTATTTTTCACATATCAAAATCATCACTTTTCCTTTTATTTTACAACAAATTCTAATTCCATCTTCTTATCTTTCTTCATAATTTAACAATTAAAATTCACATTTTCCTATAAGATCAACCCATTTTTGGTCTTCATGCTATATAATATGTTGTGCACTTGTATTTATTACTAGATATAAATTCATATCATCTTCCAGTTATTTCTTTGTATGCACCTTCTTGATGGAGCTTGAAGGCACTCTTTCCAAGACAACTTTGATTCTCGGGGTTTGCCTCTATCTCATTTTAATAACAAAGAAACCTAAAAAAAAGATACGAAGGTCATTCGAAGCACATATTTCTCTAATTTGAGCCTTAGGGGATACTGCCAAAGTATCAAGAAAGTCTCTTCCATTTTAGCTTTTGACAAGCTTGTCGTGGATGCATGCTGCCATATTTTCCCCAATCCACTCTTTGAACATCTTGTTCATCAATCTGTAGAAGGTGGTCCCAACATTTTTCAATACTCCAAAGGACAATTCTTGGTAAGAATAAGTTTCTGTGTCCATGATGAAGAATGTCTACTCTTCGTTAATGGGTTTGCATTTAGACTTGACAATACCATGAGAAGACATCCACAAAGATCAATAATTGATTCCCTGAAGCACCATCAACTAGTTGATCAACTTCAAATCGAGGAAAATACTCCTTAGAATGGACCCTATTGAGGTCGACAAAATTCATGCATATTCACTTCCTACCAACCTACTTTACCTTGAGCCTACCCAAAAGAACCCAGTTCGCTAGCGTTTGGTACAATTACAGCCATAGATGCAAATGATTAGAATGCAGAAGTTAGCAACGACATTTTATTTCCCCAAGGCAAACCGGGCCTACCACCAATTTCATGTCGACGTTTGATCCAATCATCACCTCCCACAATTCCATGGAACGCCTTGACACCCATGTCCCCGTGTCACTCCAATCTCTTCATCCACAACAAGCACGATTCCTGTGGCCTAAATGAAGTAGGCAGCGAGCTCGTCAAGAGAAGTACTCTGCGTATCATTTTGACAGGCACTTGATATGACTTTGGATGAGGAGCCACCGAACACTAACTTATTTTTAAGTCCAATGTAAACAATACCACAGCAGAGGAAATCCCAACAACATGGGGAAAACAAATTAGAAAATGGTTATCACACAAAAGCTCTTCGCTACCTTATTACCGGACAAAACATGCAGTCCAATTCTCCATATCCCATCGTAATCAGCGTACAACGAACAAACGTCTGAAACAAAAAACACACACACACAACAAACGTTTTCTTTGTTCAACAAGAACTGCAACACAAGCAGAATTAGAAAATTCGACAGTAGCAGACGAAGAACACTAAACAACAAGCGCTCTCTTCTTTCGTTTATTGCCAAGAAAGACACAGGGGGAGCAGAGCAGATGGATGCCTTCTCTACTCCTTCTGCTTCTTGAGGAGCAAGGGCCCAACATTGTCACCGGTTTCCTTGTTGTGCTTCACGTGGCTGCCGTCGCACAGCGGGAAAGTCCCCGACCTCCAGCACCTGCAACCCAAACGAACAAATTAAGGACATATAACGAGAAAAGTTGGGGGGAGGAAGGGAAGAACAGAAAAAGATGGGTTCCGATTTTCTCACCTGCAATAGGCCGTAAGTGGTTTGGATAGCTCGGCGACCTGGACGGCGTCGACCACCTTGTCCTCCTCCTTCCGGACGGATGGGTTGATGGCCTCCGCCCTCGCCACCAGACCCGATGTCCTCCGGGAGGGAGGCGGTTGGAAGAACGGTCGGGCCCGGTGGTTCCTGTTCTGAGAAAGTGGGCTGGGAGGGCTGTAGGAGAAGCGGGCCGCGCCTACCGTGCTCGTCACCGAAGTGGCCATTTTTGACGACTGGTGTTGCTTCTCGTCTCTTCGCCCCTTTCTTTCTCTATCTCTATCTCTCTCTCCTGGTAGTTGGGGTTTCACTAGTTTGGTTGTGTGGAGGACACGCTCCCTTTTTTTTTTTTTCGGATTGGGAGGGTGCTTTTGATGATCCGACTATTCGACCCAATAATCTGACCCACTTGGTTTGAAGAAAATAGATTAGATTGGATTAACGGGATAAAATGAGTCAAATGTTTATCAAAAATAAAATGGAAAAACAGAATTCTAATGGACCAACAGGTGAGGTGACATATTTTAACTGTGACCCAACCTTTTAATATTTTAGATTAACAGATTATAATCTAACCGATTTAAATTTTTAACCCAAACCTTAAATTAACAGATTGGATCAAATAGATTAATGAATTTAACCTGATCCATTGACACCCCTACACTTCACAAGCATGATTTAGCTTCTTCAAATTTATGGACATGACTAAACCAATGCCATCATTATTCCCATTATCATTGTCTATGCTGAAAAAGTTTGCTCACCACAAAGCCAAAGAGAAAGTATTATCAATGAGCAAATCAAAGTTAGGAGAACTCCTTTTAAAGATCCAATCATTTCTAAGACTCCAAATATGCCTGTGAACGACATTGACAATCATATACCAAGCCATACAATCAAGGTTAATTTATCGAAGGTAATCAAAGAGAAGAGTTGATCAACATTAAGATTATGCATGTGATTGGTATTGATGAAAAAGCTTCACATAGATAATCTCAAGCAAGAGGGAAAAGTCCCCAAAAGAGAAATTAAGGTCCAAATTGAAACAAGTAAGAGGGACACTATTAAAATTTTGGAAATTTCCTAGTGGTACCTTCAAGTATACTTGATTTTGACTTTAGTACCCTCAACTAGAAAATCATTTACTCTAGTATCCTTAACTTTTAATTATTTTTTTCATTTAAAGTAGTTGTAGTAACTACATTACAATATGACATTGATTGACCATTATGTCTTTCTTATTTTCTTTCTCTATTTTACTCTTCTTTCTTCCTCTTCTTTCTCCTGTTTCTCACCCCAAACTTGAGCTTCAGTCTGACTCACAACCCCAATCCTTTCTTTCTCCTCCTTAAACATCAATTTCTACAGCAAAAACATGTTTTGAGATAAGATCCAGGTGTGAAGGAGGGGCAGAGGGGGGGGGCGGGGGGGGGGGGGGTAATGCTGAAGATGGTGGAGACCAATGGTGGGCTCGAACTATGAGAAATGTTTGTGCTTCTATTAGATTCTTGTTGCCAAGTGAATAAGTTCATGCATGAGTTAAGTTGAGAGGTGTTGTGCCACGGTGAAGCCACCCTATGTAGGAGCGATCACCGTCGCGCAATTCCCCTCTCTCAGGAGAATCCTCAGAAGCCAACCCCTCCATGGGAAGGCTGTCCTGTCTCTCACAACGCTACCAGCTATGAGGCACGTGTCCCACCTACACTGGCCACCACAGGGTACGCCTCATCAAGGCGTCCTCCACACACAGTGCTCAGGAGGGAGTATCATACCTCCACACCCGACAACACCCGAGCCTCAGTGCTCACAGCAACAGCAGGAGTATCATACCTCCCCGTCATGCCACAAGACACCTCAACTTGCGGACCACAACCCTAGCCTCGAGACGACAGTCAAGGAGTCTCATACCT
>JAMKQA010047406.1:0-20053 GCA_024699735.1 Posidonia australis | reverse complement strand
TCCTTACCCATCCTCTGGTTAGCAGACATCCAGCCTTCCCATTTGCATCCCATGCATTCATCCTTTTGTGGTTTTCCTCGTCTTTCCCTTAAAAGACTAGGTGGCGACTCTCTTTTCTTTTTCTTTTATCCTTGTGCCTTCGCCGTCATCGCCATGGCTGTGATTCTCCTCTCCACCCCCTTCCCTCCGGGTCGGTCGGGTGATCGGTCAGACGGACGCGGTCACAATAGGCATTGTTAATGCCGCTTTACTGTACGCCCTAAGGCGATGAGGAAAATCGTGAAAATCGTGAAATTCTCGGAAAGCGTCTCGCAAAATAGCAAAAATTGAGATAAATCCGAGAAAATCAAAAAGGGGAAAATAATCCTTGTTTCGGGACCATGTTGGCTTTGTAAGCCTTTTACTGTATGCCCTTTGGCGATGGAAAACCAAAACAAGTGAAAACCGTGGAAAATCAAGGAAAACAAGGAGGAAACAAAGCTAGAAAATCGTGCACCAAGAAAGGAAGAAAAGACGGGAAAATTCGTGCAAAAAGATGTGAAAAGTATGCAAAATGCAAGTGTGAGTGCAAATCTGAAAACTCTAGAGGGTTTTGTACAAAAAAGCCCAAATCCAAGGAAAAACTAACATTCAGAAGCCCAAATCAGCGAAAATATATAGGAAAACACATTCCATGCAAGTATGAAGAATCTAGGGTCAAATGTGCTCTCCTAGTGCAAATGAAGTTCTCTAGGGGTCTGAATGCAATTTACCCACTAATGCATGCATGCAAATCAATTCTACATAAAATCTGGGTAGAAATGCAAGAAAAATGATTCAAAAATGATCTAGCAAGTTTTAGGGGCAAAATGGTCATTTTATCCCTGAAAACAGGCAAGCAGAGTAAAATCAATGAAGTTCAGGGGCTAAACTGCAAAAAACCCAGCAAACAAAGCATTCCAAGAAGTTTTGAAGAAATTCAAAGGCAAAAATGTAATTTTCACTGAGATTAAAACATTTAGAAGAAATTCAGTGAAAAAGGAGGGTTAAAATGCAATTTACTCAAGAAAATATACTTCTGGAATGTTTTAAAACAGATTCAGCGAGTTTTATGCAATTTTCATAGCAAAATAAGCCTTTTGGAAGTTTTCTATAAAACACAGGGGTTTAAATGCAATTTGTGCAATGAAAACATGCTTCTGGAAAAGTTTTAGAGAAGTATGAGGACTAACATGCAATTAAACCATGAAAAACAACTATCTAGAGAGTTTTTTGAAATATGCAAGGGCTTAAATGCAAATAAACCAGCAAAACTAAGCAATCTGAAACATGTAAGAAAGTACAAGGGCTTATATGCAATTTTTACTGTAAAAATGAACTATTTGAAACCTTTTAAAGAAGCTCAAGGGCTCACATGCAATTTTCACAATAAAATGAACTATCAGAAACATTTCAAGGAAATTTAGGGTCTTCTATGCAATTTGTCTGAAGAAAAACACATTTTAAAAACTCTGGAGGGCTTTTAGTAAAGTTTTAAACTCTGAAAACATTACTTTAAATGTTCAAGGTAAAACATGTAATATTTTCAGTTAAAACTTTATTCGAAACATTTTGGCAAAATGATTGCAGGACCTATATGCAATAAAAGGACCAAAAAGTAATTCCAGAAGGACCTATTTGCAAGAAAAAACATAAACTCTAGATTTTATTCAAATAAATGTTTAAAAATTTTTTTTTAAAAAGAAAAAGAAACGACTGTCGCCGGCGACGGAGCTCGCCACCGACGACCGACGGAGGCAAACAAGGCCTCCCGTGGTCTGATCTAAGATCAGACTCCACGAGAAGCATGAAAAGAGGCATCCAAAGAGATCCAATGGATTGGATCAGAGGCACAACGGCTGGAGTGGGCCACCCACCCCTCTCGCCGTCGGGGCTACGCCAGCGACACATCTGCGGCGGCTGGAGGCGTTCCAAGCGACGACATTGCATTTTGAGGTTTCTAGAAGGTTGAGGAGGAGGAGCGGCAGGCTTCTGAGGGCATGGAAGCGAGTGAGACGCGCGCGGATGTTCCTTCCGGTCTCCCTCACCGTCGACGCTGAAAACTCTTGTGAGCTAGGCTGCGAGGGCTATCCAGAGGTGGAGGAAGGTCCTGGTGGCTGCGGGATGATCGCGTGAGGCCAAAGGAAGGCCTCCGCAGGGTTGGATCACCGTGGCGAGGCTCGGTGCGGCGAGTAGGCTCAGACAGGGGCCTTCTTCTCCGACGACGGCAGCTATGGGTGCATTCTCCGGCGAGTGGTGCGGTGGCTACTAGGAACTGCAGAGCGGCGATGCACGGGGCGAGCGAGCTCCGGGAAGACCAAAGGAGGAAGACAGGAGGCTCAGGGGTCCAAGAAACCTCCTGGATTGCCCCCCCCCCCCACCTCTGTTGCCGAAAAACGGCGACGACGGGGCATGGAGGAGCTTCTCCGATCAGGGGATCACTCTGGATCCCCTGGGATTGCTCCAGGAAGGGAGAGAGAGACCTAGGGAGCTACAAATTAAGACTGGAGGAGCTCAGAGAGTGTACCTAGTTGGAGACAGTCCGCTGGAGCTCTGAGTTGCTCCTCGAGCTCTGGATTATTCCTCTCGCTCTTTGCTCTCTCAGAATTCTTTCCCTCTGTGCTCTCATCTTCTCTCATGCAGTGGAAAAGCTCTGAATGCTCCTTAATTCCTTCCTGCCTCTGAATTGCTGGCCTTCTTATATAGGCGCCGGTGACCCAACAAACTTTGTAATAGAAAGCTCCCACTCGTAACGGCCTGTCCCACTCTTCTAACCAACTAGGTGCTCAGATAAACAGACCAACCAACATTCCCTAACCGCTGTTCCCTCCTGTCCCCTTGGCTACTGGCAAGAGATCAACGGTGATCCAGAGCTCCGACTGGGGCTGCTCTGTGATGCTAGACTGATGGGGCTCGAGCTGGGCTGAACTCAATAGGGGAGGATTTAAGGTTGAACCAGGAAAATCAGATGGGTGAAGAAGAAGATGGGTTCAATCAGTGAATTCTCTTTGACTTGGTGATGTTTTGGGAATTTAATTGGAAAACTTTGGAAAATAAAGAAAATGTGGTGTTGATTTGAGAGAGAGAAAGAAGAATGTGGGCTGAGTTATTGTATGCTTCATGGGCTCAACTAGGGTTTAATGGGCTTAAGTGGGCCTTCATGGGCCCAATTGGGTCTCCATGAATTAAATGACCTTGGTTAAGTTAGAGCTCAGCCACCACATCCCTATCCTGCAAAATTAAAAATTAGGGTGTCTACAGTCTCAGATAGAAATGTCTGGTTTGACCTTTTTCAGTTGCACAGTGATATTGACCGTAGGCTTGCTGGTGGTCATGGCTACAGCAAGTTTAGGTGGAGCTTCTTCGGTTACATGAGATGGAATAGGGTTTTTGGGTTGTATTGGTGGAGGGGTTGGCTTCTTGGATGCTAGAGCTGGGGCCTTGTACAACTGGCCTGACCGCGTGACCTTCACATACATTTTTATAGTGTAGTCATAGGGCACACGGTGGGTTTCCTGGGTCATATTGATAACCATGGCTGCTCAAGCGGCCAACTCCAACTAGGCAACTGGTAGGCTTACTGTGGTGGTTGCTGCTGATGCTTGCGACTGGGGAAGCTCTAACAATGGCTTGGCTAACAGGCAGATTGGGGTGGTAGGTGAAGGCTACATGGTGGGAATTGTGGCTACACGCTTCGACTTGGTGGCGAGTTGGATCATATTTACTGAGGACCTCAAGCCCTCGAGAAGTGAACAATACAACGAGTGGGGAAATGGAGTAGAAAAATCCTGAATAAGATCAGAGGGGTCCAACACTGGCAAGTCGAACCTAGAAGAAAAGAGGGAGTGAATTTCTGATGTCCTAGGAGCACCTGGATTGGCATGCTTGGGCAAGGGCTGGCTAGCAATGCTAGGCTAGAGTGATGCTTGTGCTAGTGCTGGTGCTAGAACAGGTGTAGACCCTACCTCCTAGATGTTAATGAGGATGATCTTGTGGTTAATGAGATCCTGGATGGTGTTCCGCAGAGTGATGCAATTGTCCGTAGAGTGCCCCGAATGTTGTAGAAAAGACCTGCTTTGTACCACCTCAAGAGAGGGTTCGACAATATGCAGATCTCCAAAAGCCTAAGGAGCGACTGTACCTTAGGTAAGGCGATGCTGAGGGTCTCAACCAAAGGGGTATACTCCTGCACTAAGCATCGTAGATGTCCTTAACCATGGTGCAATCCTTGCCTTACTGGTGCAATAGGGTACACTAGCTTGACGATGGTGGTGATGTGAGGAGTATGTGGTGTCCTACGTGTGAGTGCATAAACTAGCTGATGCTGAGCTAACGGGTTCACTACATTTACAAGCGCAGCAAGGGATCCTACATATGCAACAACTGTCTAGAGGGGATACCTCCCCTTGTTGAAGTTGTTGCTCATTCCGTTGTTGTTGTTGCCACTGCTATTGGTGCCGACGCTATGGCTAAGGGTGGTTGCCAGCTTGGCGAACGTAGTAAGTGCAGGGAAGCTGCTGCTACGCAACGAGCATTCCATGCGAGCGCTAGCTCGGATCAGGGATGCGAAGGTGGTGATAGGCTGAATACTTAGCAGGGCCCTAATGGCTGGCTGCACTCCACGAATGACCATCTCGATGAACTCCTCGTCACAGGGTCTATCTCAGACTTGTGAAGTAAAAGCATGCCAATGCCCGACATACCCTCCAAATGGCTCATGGAACTTCTGCTTGGTAGTGGCCAGGTCTTTGCACTTAGGG
Organism: Posidonia australis; assembly: GCA_024699735.1. Lineage (NCBI taxonomy): Eukaryota > Viridiplantae > Streptophyta > Magnoliopsida > Alismatales > Posidoniaceae > Posidonia > Posidonia australis. The sequence goes on along the minus strand of JAMKQA010047406.1, from coordinate 15,275 downwards.
ACTAGATCGAGGTTGAAAGAATACTACTCCAGGAGTGCTTGGCTGAGATCCTTCCAAGTCTTGATCGACGTCATGTCTAAGGAAGTGAACCACTTTAGGGTAGGACCAGTCAAACTCTTCTAGAAAAGACTGATCAGGAGCCTCTCATCAGCTTGAAGCTGTGCAAGGTCTCTGCAGTATGCTATCAGATGCAAGATAGGGTAGCCTTTACCATTATATTTTTCAAAGTCCAAGACTTGGAATTTCGGTGGGAGAGTTGCCTATGGAAAGTAGCGGAGGTCCCGAAATTGGTAAGATTGGCAATCATCGCCATTGTATTTTTTGAATTCAAGGATGAGGAAATTCAGAGGGTGTGATACCTTTAGTAAGTAGCAGAGGTCTTGGAATTGATAGCGCTGGTCTTGCCCTACACTTGATGAAGTGCTGTCTCTAGATTGTCCATCCTGATAAGGAGGGTGTCTGAGGTTGCTATTATTGATGAAGTGGGTTCCACGTATGCTGTATGGGTTACACATGAGGGTTCCTCTGGCTCCACCCTCATGCTTCCTAGTGTCGAAGCATAAGGGCCAACATACTTGTGCAAAGGTGTAAGATGTGGTGGCATGAATGCAGGGGTAGGTATGTGATGCAAAGGAGAGGGGTAGATGCCATGCGATGTTGTGAAAGGTGTAGAGTGCGAGAGCGGCAACTATTGCATTGGCACAACATTGAGCAACGGGCTCGAGAAATGCTGTGCTCCTGCCAAATCGAAGGATTGGCCACTAGATGATGGAGATGCATGTTGTTCTGAGTGTTGTGCAAATGCAAGAGGTTGGGAAAGTATTGTGATCACCAATGACAGAGGTGTAGTGAAGTGAATCTATGCAGCTAAGGTGGGGCATACTAGGACCTCGAGGGTCAAAATAAGTGGGGCCAATGCAGGTTTGAATGCTAACACCAAGTCCTGTAGTTGCTACACGAGAGTTGTCATATGCTACAATTGCACAGACAAGGGCCCATTGGCAAGAGCATCGAGGGATGAAGGAGAGAACAGGATGGATGCGAGAAGTTATTGAAGACTAGGCTAGCCAAAAGGCAAAGAACTTATCACAGAGGTTGCCGTAGTTGGATGGGGCTCTGGGAAGGGTCAACAGGCGTCACCTTCCATGCAAACATGGCGGTCACCAAAGGAGATTCATCGACGGGCTCCTGCTCGACGAGGTTCTACCCTTGCCCCAATGGATGTACGGATTCCTCATGCACTTGAGAGTGACAAGCTATAACTGAGAGAAGGAGTAGCAAAAGAGGTCAGAGCAGGAGGAGGAGGCGAAAGTAGAATCTCCTCCGGAGCAGGGTTACGAGGGAAAGCAAGAGTTTGAGGACGAGCTATCACTGAAAGTGGAAGATAGCTCAGAAGACAAAGAGTGGAGATAGGACCACGGGAGGCTGCCCACAATAGTGATGCTCGAGTTTCAGGCTGAAGACCTTGCACCAAGCTACTAGTGAAAATTGATAAAACAAAAATAGGTATCAGAACCTGAAACGACGCAATGTAGATGATTATGGTTGCATGCAAATTGCAAATGAATGCCCTAGTATGCGCTATGCATGGGTAATGGGTTTTGACTTTAGGTAGCATGTAAGGTTCCTGCTCTAAATCCTGGCCAAACCTCATGCAGTGAACGGGTGGTGTGTTGGTGGCATCTGTAGATATTCCATTTTCTCATTTCCTAGAGTCATTTAGGATAGGAACCTTTGAAGTGTCCTAGATCACAAGATTGAGGATTTTTTGCTCTATCTTCCAGATATTTCCTATTTTCCTTAAAAACATTCTTGATTTTACTTGGTTCAAGGTTGTTAGTTGTGGCGAAGTTAACCTACTCAAGCTAGTAGCAGGCTTGAGTCCTTTTAACGTTTTGGTGAGTCACTAGCTGTGGCAAAGCTAACACTATCATCTTACTCAAATTGGTCACTAATTTGAGTACCTTGATCTTAAAGAAGATGTTTTTCTGATTTTATGAGATTTCTGAGTATTTTTCAGGCTTTTAAGGAACTTCTCTGGATTTAGCCTAAAATACAAGGAGTAAAATGCAAAAGACTAGATGGCACTTTCGAGGGCGGCAATTGAACTAGACGCCATGGTAGTAGGTGACACATCTCGTCGCCTCTAATATAGGCGACTAGCATCTAAGGCCATCTCAACAGGTGCTTGACACCCTGGGTCCTTCTCACATAACAACATGTCATCCTAGGCTTTAATATAATATACGAGATATTTATAAATATTATCATGATTTTTTCCATGATTATTATAATTTCTAGGATTTTCTAAGTATTTATTTATTTACGGAATATCATATAAATCTTTATTAGTGCGAGAAAAGTCCATAAAATATTAGAAAAATGGATGACGTTAGGATTAATATCATATATTTTTATCATGGTTTAAAATGAGATATGATATTAATTATCACTTTTTCAATGCTAGAATTGTCTATAATTTAAAAAGATAATTTCAACATGTGCTTAATTTCTGAATATTTATTTAATTACGAGGCAGGATTTTTCTATAGATATATTTAATTCTCGTAATTATTGGAAATTTTATCTTTCAAAATCGATTTTAACTTTGAATTTGGATTTAAAATTTGATTTTGAATTCAAATATCTTTTAGAATATTCTAGCGATTTCGTAAGAGTTTGAAAAAGTCAATACGAGTCATTTACAATTGTTAGATATTTTTTGAATTGGTTTTGGATTTTATTTTTAAACAAGGAGATATTTAGAACCCAGCACCAGTATGGGTGGTAATTGAATCCAAAAAGATATTTTTGGTTATTTTCTTACATCGAAAAATAGAATATCTCGGGTCGTCACTTGTCTATGTGGCGACACATCTCAATGTGTCACTAGCTCCATGGGCGATGAGGTCAAAATATCTCATTTTTGAATTGATTGGTTCTAGAAGCTTCCAGAATCGTTTTTAACGAGATTTCTCACGTCTTGGCATCTTAAATAGACCCCCAGACATTGAGTTCGGGGGGAGGGGGCATCCAAATCTAGAGAGAGGTTGCCTAGAAAGAGAAAAATTCTAGTTGAAGCCAAATCTCAAGAGAATCCTAGATCCCAGAGATCATGTCCCATTCCTAGCCAAAGTGCACCTCTGGAACTCCATCCAGGCCTCCACTTCCTCATCCACTCCACAACATACTAGCATGAAGGAAGTAACTTCCAATTCTTGCTTTTTTTGATTATTACATAAATCCATTGCATGACATAGATTAAACCATGACATATGCATGTAGGGAACCACCCCCTGGTTTGTATTTAGTTGTATGTTTAAGTTTTTCTTTTGTTATTCTTTTGTCATTTGTTTACTATGTTGGCTTTAATAGCCTTATCCTGATTTTGATGATGACAAATGACTAATGTGCTTTATGAGAATATTTCATAGTTCATATAATTACAAAGAAGATCAATGGACTCATAATATTAAAGCATAAAAAGGAACAACATTTGAAGAAGAAATAGATCTATGTGCCACCAAGAAGAACTTAAGATGATGAAATAAGAAGAAAATGAAAAGTTATCTTTGGAATTATTTTTGATGTAATTTTCTATTTATTCATGTACCCCTAGGAACTTGTCATAATCTCCTAAATACTCCCATAAAGCCACAGGAAAATTACCTTAGCCTCAAAACCAACCATTCATTGAAAAACATTCATTATAGGACTAAGGGCATTCTTAGCATACTGAATTTCCATGATATATCGAAATATGTGTATATTAGAAAAATCAGTACAGAAACTTAGAATGGCATACAGAAAATCTTCGACATACCGAATTAGAAGTCATCAGCATATCAAATTATTTCGGTCTACCAAAGTGCTCAACCGTTACAGGACTCGGTCGATCGTTTGATTTCGGCATACTGAACCAGTAGCCGTTAGTGAACGTTAGAGAGATGCTAGACACATTCTTATATCCATATTTTCCTATAAATAGGTCCTCATTCTTCACCTATAACAAAACCAATACTGCCTACACTTACTATAAAGCTTCAAGCAATATTATTTCCAAGCATTCGACTGTTATTTTATTAGAAAAACTTCCAAGGAAAGAGAACTCCATTTCATCCTTCCACATAACCTAAAAGTATTTGGGAGATTGTAAAAGAGTTGTAATCTTCATCTTTCTTGAGTGAGAACTTCTCTGGTTGCGAGAGGGGAATCGTGTATTTGCGGTGCTTAGCGTGAGATCGTCAAAGGACGTAAATGGTAGGATCTTGGCTCGGAACAAGATCAGGTTAGTGAAATTCTCGAAGGGTTCTCGAGGAGTGGACTAAGCCAGAGAGGCTGAACCACTATAGATTTCCTTGTGCAAATTATTGTCTTTCATCTCCTTCTCTGTATGTTTTAATTTAATATTCAATTTCCTATTTACTTAAGATAATTACTTGTGTTTTTTAAATAAGCATTCATACTCTTAATTCACTATTCACCTCTTTCTAGTAAAGCCAAGAATCCTAACAATTGGTATCAAAGCCTTGTTAATCTAGGATAAAGATTTAACCATCTTCTAGATATGGCTTCTAGTTCATTTAACAAAAATATTGTAGAGGACTAAAACATTAATAGGCTACTTTTTTTTTTATAGAAATAATTATAGTTATTGGAAGTGTACGATGAACATCTATCTTAAATCCATTGATCTTGACTTATGAGACATTATTATAAATAGATATACCCGTAATAAAAAGAATGGAATGATAAAGAAAAGAAATTAACTACATTGGATGCAAAGGGGATAAATACTTTGTTTTGTATTATTAGTCAAGATCAATTCAATCACATTTCAAATTGTAATACTTCTCATGAAGTTTGGCATATTTTAGAAGATACTCATGAGGGAACAAATTGAGTAAAAGAAACAAAAATAAATATGCTTGTATATAAATATGAAATGTTTCAAATGCAACCAAACGAATCCAATGGTAACATGTTTACTAGATTTTCTGAAATTACAAATAATTTGCAATATCTTGGAAAATATTTTTTTCAAAGTGATGTAGTAAAAAAAAAAATCCTTAGATCCCTTACCCTAGAATGGGAAAAGAAAACCATCGCCATTGAAGAAGCTAAAGATCTATCAACATATTTTTTAGAAGAACTCATAAGAAATCTCACATCCTATGAAGTACAAATGATTGAGAAAGAAATAGAAAAATTCCAAAAAAAAGACATATTGTATTTGATGCCTTTATTGAATCGGATGATTCAGTTAAGGAAGATTTTATTAAGTTCAAGAATTTCTTAAAAGAAAAACGATAGAAACAAAAGAAAAATTAAGCAAAATATTACTCTCCAAGCCACTTAAGATGATAGTGACTCTTGTATTGATGAAGATTCTTCTTCGGATGGTGAAGTAGCTCACTCATGTTTTATAGCTACATCTAGTGAAATATCATGTCTAGATAATATTGAAGATTTTTCTATAGATGAAATACTTAATGTCTTCAATGAGCTTTATGATAATATAAATCCTTGAATTGCAAATATAAAAATATGAACAAAAGCTTTATTGATTTATCTCATAAAAAAGAATCAATTTAAATAAAAAAATGGTGATTTGAGAAGCAAAAATAAAACATTTGAAATAGAAAATAATACCTTAAAGAATGAATTGAACATCATGAAAGGAAAAAATGCTAATTTGGAAAAAAAACATTGCATCATTCAAAAGTGAAAATTTACTTAATGATGTGACTAAGCTTACAACTAGTAAGAAGAATGTTGTTACAAGAAAATTTAAATGTGGAAATAAAAAGGGCACTCCATATGAAAATGGATTTATTAGAGTTAAAAATAATGAAAAGCATGAATTTGTCATTAAAACAGGAAAATGGATTTCCAAAAAGAATTATGGTATGATTCCTAAAATTAATTTTACACCCAAAATAAAGTGGGTACCAAAGTCTTTACTTAATAGAGGTTCTTAACTTCTCCAAGGAAGAGAAGGATCATGGGGCTATAAATAATTGACAAATATTGTTAATTCCATTGAAAATGAATATTGTTATGTAAGTCTTTATTGAATATTGATTAATAAATAAAATAATATGCATAGAATTACTCTTAATGATTTTTAAAAATGTATTCTGAAATATTTCCTGATTCAGTGTATCTTTTCAAAACGGACGACCAATTTTTCCTTATTCGGTCTACCAAAATTTTTTTGTCTTCCAGAATTTGTCTAAAAAATGGAAATTTTGGTTTTAAATTTGGGATCATGTTATTTTGATTCTTTAGTTGAATTATCCTTTATATCTACTTGTTATAAATGAAACTTAGGGAGAGCTTACCATAACTTTTAAAATCATAAATCCTACAATTGGTATCATGATAAACTTATGACCTTAATGAAATTTATATGATACAATTAGGGGGAACTTTATTGAAATTCTTTTTACTTGCTTATTTTGAATATTACCTATGCTTGTTGACAGGGGGAACAAATTGAATGTATTCTTCATTATATGATTGAATATCCTTGATTTTGATGCCTTGGACCTAATAATTGAATCCAACAATTTGGTATCTACTAAGAGTTGATTTTAATGATTCCTTGAATATTTTCTTTGAAAATGATTTTGATATGTAAATTGATATCTTATTGAATCATATTTTGTTACATTTAGTATAAATTTCAAAAATTGGTATCTAACATTTAAAAATTGCTCATGATGTTGATGACTATTGAATATCTTGTCAAAAGAACTTTGAGCATAAGTGAATATTTTTATAATTGATTTTGATGACCTTACCTTTAAATATGATTTTGTTTTTATTGAAAATCTTATAACTGTAGTTTCAATGTTTACATTGAATAATGACAAAAAAGCTTTTAGCTTTATCATATAAATTTTTAGGAAATGACAAAAAAAAGGGGGAGTATATTGACACATCTTTATGCAAGATTAAATAAGTTTACAAAAAGGGGGAGAGAATTAGGTATTAATCTATAACATTTTGCTAATAAAAAAAAGGAGAGGGAGAGAGCTGATGAAGAGAGAACTAGATTTTAATTTGTGATATTTTTTGCTAATGACAAAAAGGAGGAGAGTACTAAAAAAAGTCAATGTATTATTTTACCTTGAAATATTTATAGTTTTGTTATCATCAGAAAGGAGGAGATTGTTGACTTTATTAGCCTTATCCTGATTTTGATGATAACAAAAGACTAATGTGCTTTATGAGAATACTTCATAGTTCATATTTGCAAAGAAGATTAATGAAGTACTCATAAGATTCAAACATAAAAATGGACGATATTGGAAGAAGAAATAGATCTATGTGCCACTAAGAAGAACTCAAGATGATGAAACAAGAAGAAAATGAAAAGTTATCTTTGTAATTATTTTTGATGTAATTTTCTATTTATTCATGTACTCCTAGGAACTTGTAATAATCTCCTAAATATCTCTATAGAGTCATAGGAAAATTGCCTTAGCCTTAAAACCAGTCATTCATTGAAAAACATTCATTATAGGACTAAGGGCATTCTTGATATACTGAATTTCCTCGATATACAGAAAATTTGTACAGAAACTCAAAACGACATACTAAAAATCTTCAACATACCAAATCAGAGGTCTTCGACATACTAGATTATTTCGATCTACCAAAGTGCTCAACCATTACAGGATTCGGTTGATCATTTGATTTCGACATACCGAACCAGTAACCGTTATTAAACGTTAAAGAACCGCTAGACACATTTTTATACCCATATTTTCCTATAAATAGACCCTCATTCTTCACCTACAACACAACCAACACTTCCTACACTTACTATAAAACTTCAAGCAACATTATTTCCAAACATTCCACTCATATTTTATTAGAAAAATTTCCAAGGCAAGAGAGTTCCATTTCATCCTTCCACATAGCCTAGAAGTATTTGGAAGATTGTAAAAGAGTTGTAATCTTCATCTTTCTTGAGTGAGAACTTCTCCGGTTGCGAGAGGGGAATCGTGTTTTTGCTGTGCTTGGCCTGGGATCGTTAAGGGGTGTAAATGGTAGGATCTTGGCTCGAAATAAGATCAAGTTAGTGAACTTCTTGAGGGTTCTCAAGAAGTTGACTAAGCTAGGGAGGCTAAACCACTATAAATTTTATTTTGCATATCACTGTCTCTCATCTCCTTCTCTGTATGTTTTAATTTAATATTAAATTTCTTATTTACTTAAGATAATTACTTGTGTTTTTTTAAATAAGCGTTCATACTCTTAATTCACTATTCACTTCTCTCTAGTGAAGCCAAGACTCCTAACATACTACACTTAATCTAAATCATTTTCTCTTTTTTTTTTGTATTTGTTTTGAAGGGAAGGGTCTTACATAGCACGAGGAGGCCACTGGACGACATTTGACCATTGATCTGGTGAACCGAGAACCCACATCCATCACATCCACCACAATAACTCCCGTAAAGTATCTTGTCAATAGACAAAAGCAAATGACATGTGGTGATCACAACAAAAGGTGTTGACGTGAATGGACATGACATCATCTATGCTAACATCACCCCCAAATCCACATCCACAGCCTCGACCCTTACCAAAGCAGTGGCCTGTACTCTCTACTAACACTAACATGACCTTGAACAAGGGGAGACAGATCGACAACTCATCCCACGCCAAAGCTATGGAATGAGAAGACCGAAATTGCCCTTCTCAGACTGTGGGTGGACACAGGAGAGGAGATGATTACTTCGTACGTGGTGTGAAAGACCGAACACACGAGAACTAGTGGAGTCATGACAAAGACTTCTGGTGAAAGACTAAGAGGATGAAGAAAGGGAGTCGTCACCTAATCTACTTAAACGGGACAAGGAGAGCCATATGAAATGCAAATGCAATACTCTATGCCTAAGGGATGCGACACTTTGGTCACTACAACCCAGAGAGATGGGCAATGATTCCTATTACCTGTGGAGAAGGTGTTAGGCACCCCACACACTCAAAAATTTGGTCTTTCTGGACTTATCGCTCGCATGTGTGCCTTATGCATGTATGCTTGCTTATGTCCAAAATGCATGCTTTATTATGCCTAAAATGCATGATTGATGCTATGCCAAATGCAAGTAAGGGTGAAAATGCATGCAACGTAGTGCTCAGTAATGCGATATTGGTTTTAGACCAGAGCATGATGGCACTAGCATGGTCCACGAGGGGCATATGCAAGGCAATCACATCCAGTCAAAAGAATACAATATAGCTTGCATCGTAACTCTATATGTATGCCAATAGAATGCTAATGCATGCTTATATGTTATGCTAAATGATATGCAAATGCTTAGATGTCATGCAAAACCCGTGGTAGACATGACCTATTGCTTAGCCACGCTACTTAGACTCTGAACTGTAAGCCGACACAAAGAGGTTGCATTGACGATGCGCAGAAGGGCGACCGATTCATAAGAGAACGTACAGTAAGAATCACTACTTTACTAAATGCAATATAATGCTAACAAGGGTGTGCGATGATGAAAACTACACATGCATGGTCATGACATAACCAAGAATAAGCACTATGAAAACCAGAGCCTAAAGTAACCGGGATAACATTCAAAATACAATGCAAAACCCACTGTCTGTACGTTGGGACCGGGCTCCATGTGCTAGGAAGGTGTGCCAGCCTAGTGCCCTACATATGTGTGCCACCTAGGTGTACTATCGAGGTGTGCCTTAGGTTTTGCAGAATAGACTGCAAGCTTGCGGGTCAGAGAAGACGAATGAAGATGATCGTGTGATGCAACTAAGGGTCTGGTGAGCATGAGGGGATGGTGATGTGCATGTCTAGTGGTTCAATTGGGATCTAAGATGCATGGGTGTCTCCTCCCATCTCCTCTCTTCATTGTTGGGTTCATCGGCAACCCATGGCTGGAAACTCTGGCCACGAACTCTGACGAGCCATTCCGAGACTTTTAGTGGATGGAGGAGACAAGGAGGAAGGCAGAGATGTCGTGCTAATGGATGAATGCAGTGCAATACGAAAATGTAGATAAATGCATGAAACATAAAAAACCAATAATGCCATATGAAATCCAGTATGCTTGTATCAAATATGATTCACCAATGAAACGAGAACCAGTAACATCCAAGGAATAAAAAGATGAAACACCAAACAACATATGAAATGAACTAGCAAACACATACGTAGGGAAAACCAAGCATGGATGATGCAAACAAACAGGAAACATATGCATGATTTATGTCGTGGCAACCAAGAAGCATGTATAGAAATGGATAACACAACAAATCAAATGAAAAACATGCATTTTAGACAAGGAGGAGATCATACCACGGATGGGCTGTCCTCCCAGCAATTCACCTCGCGGTGGTCCAGTGGCAGCGAGGGTGCTATGGGCGTGGCTTTGCTGGTTGGAAAAGGAGAGGTGGATGGCTGAAACAAGGGTTACACTGTGAGTGGGAAGGTACTGCCAGTGAGCTAGAATAGGGAATAGTCTCGGTGGTAGGAAAGGCTTTACCGGAGAGTGAAAAGTTGGTGCTTTGCTTATGGGAGTTGCTTGCTAGAAGAAAGGAGTGGTGGCAGCCAAGAGACCAACCAAGAGAGGAAGAAGAAGAGAGCCCCCCCAGGTCTGAAAATTCCAACCAAGAGAGAAGAGAAGAGAGAGGAGGGAAAATCGGTTGCTATTGGGTGATAGGGGCTGTGTGTGAGAGAAGAGGGAGGCTGTTGTGACGTGGTGGTTGGGAGAGGATGAGGGCTGCTGGTTGCGTGGGGTGTGAATGCTACGTTTGGGTTGATAGTGGTGGTGCTTGGGTGAGGAGAACTAGTTACTGGTGTGTTTGGGTGCAAGGTGCTTGACTTGTGGCTGAGATGGCGAGGGGGGACGTGAGGTAAGGAAAGGGAGGGCTGTAGCTGTGAGAGGAGAAGAAGGGAAGGAGGAGCTGCTATGGGTGCTGATTGGGTTTGCTGCTGTCTTGTTTGGGTTGGGGGTGTGAGAGAAGATGGAGATGGGCTGTGAAAGGAGAGGGAGAGAAGGGTTGTTGGTGAGTGCTAGTTTTTGGACAAGAATGGAGGACTGAAGGAGGAGGAGATGGAGGATATGAGGTGGAGGTGGTGGCTACTGTGATGTGGTGGCCGTTTTGACGTGAGTGAGTGGGGTTGAGGAGATGTGGACGTGAAGGTCATAGAGGGCTGCTACTACGTTTGGTTTCACGGGCTTTGGAAAGGCTGGTTGGTGGTGTGATCGGGTGGTAATGAGGAGGGCTGAGTGGTGGTAGAAGTGTGTGGCATCGTTGGTGGAGTGGGAGGGGAAATATCCTGTTAAGATGGTGTTGTGTTGCTATGAAGGGAGGAGGACATGAAGTGGGCTGCTGTTGGGTGATGGGAGGAGGAGACGAAGCACTGGAGAGGGGGCTGTTGGTTGGTTGGGTGTTTGGGTGAGGAGAGGAAGAGGTGAAGGAGGGCTAGGTAGTTGGGGAAGTGAAGGTCAGAGAGGAGGAGGGCTACTGCTGCATGTAGTGGTCGTGTATGGCTGAAGAGGAAAGGTGCTGGTATGTGTTTTGGTATGGATGTCCAAGAGAGGGAGGAAGAGGAGGAAGGCTAGAGGTCAGGGGCTGGAAGGGGGTGCTGTGTGTATGTGTGTGTGAGGTGAAGGTGCTTTGGATGGAGAGGAGAGAAAAGTCGTGTGTGCTGCTATTATGTGGGGGAAGGTGGGGAGGTGCGGAGATGGAGAGATGCGGAAATATGGAGGTTACTGGTTACGTGAGACAGAGAGGGAGAGAGGTGGAGGAGGAGTGGATTATGTGAGAGTGGGTGAGAGAGAGAGAGAGAGAGAGAGAGGGGGCGATGATGAGGTGGAGGAGAAGTAGTGGGTTACGTAAGCGTGGGTGAGAGAGAGAGAGAGAGATAAAGGTGGGGGAGAATGGGAGAGTTACGTGAAAGAGGGAGAGAGAGATGGAGAGTTGGAGGAGAAGGAGTGGGTTACGTGAGAGAGGGAGAGAGAGAGAGAGGCGGGGAGAACAATCAAGATGGTAGGCATGTGCGGTGAAGAAAATTGCAATGATTTGTTGAAGAAATATATAATTTAGTTATAAGAAGAAATGTATGTAAAAGACTACCTAAAATGTATACAATGACTTGAGATAAAAATATGTAATTTAGCTACGTGAAATGCATGCATGTAAAGGCTTGGTGAGTGATATACATGTATGTAATAGTTACGTGAATAATATACATGCAATGGCTACCTAAACTGCATGCATGCAAAGACTTGGTGAATGATATACATGCATGTAATGGTTATGTGAATAATATACATGCAATGACTATGTGAATAATATACATGCATGTAATAGTTATGTGAATAATATACATGCAATAGCTATGTAGATTATGTGCATGCATGTAATGGTTATGTGAATAATGTGCAAAAATGGAGTAGATGTGCTTTTGGGCTTAGGATAGGGATGTGATGGTCTGATTTTGGGTTGCACCTCATCACCACTGGAGCAAATTCCGTTGGATAACCGTCTACAAGTGACTGTCAAAGTGGGGTGTTTACAACTATAGACACCCCACTTTGATAGTTACTCGTCGACAAACTCCTCTAAAAGAGCGCATCGATAGTAACGAGGCATTTCTCACACTAGAGTCCATTTCACACCTCTAAACCAATACAAAACATTCAATCCACCTTAAACGTTAGTAAAACCACTAGCCTTAGAAGCCCAAGCCCATTTTGTGCTCTATCACTCAAGAAACAAGCTTAGATTCCAGCCAACAGGGTTTGCCATGGGTTTAGTGCATCTACCTGTTGAACCTGGTCGGTGAATCTACTTGGCGAGCCTAACTGGTGATTTGACATGGTGAAGCAAGACAGTGCGATAACCCAACGCAGAGCCCTGTATCAGTAACTTGATTGATGAGAACTGACTGGTCTTTCCACTCGTCTGAATTCCCCTCTCCTTGGTTGGCATGGATCTAAAGGTGTTCTTTGATATCTCTGGACCATCATATCCTTTGTCCTTTTCAAATTCTAATCAAGTCCCACTTGAACTAATCCTAACCACCACCTTAATCCATAAATCCAACAACCAACTCACTTCCTTCTCTCTATAAAAGCCTATCCCATGTCCCAGCTCCTCCTCTTGGCCCCCGCTTGGCTCCCCTTGGCTTTGAGCATTTTGCTGGAGAACCTACTGGCCAACCATCGGAGTAGACACATCCCTACCACTTCAGGCTACCTTCCTCAATTCTTGGCCACCCAGTGATTGGCCAGCCACCTGCATTACCCCACAACCCTGGAGTCAACCGAGCAACTCTTCCCCAGCACCTACATGTCATCCTTAGGCCAACCCCAACATCTTCAACCCCTGGTTGAATCACAGCCTCATCTCCAGTCTGGTAGCACAATCGTTAGCAGTCGAGTCACAGGCAAGCACCAATGAAGCTTACCAATCCACCCACTATCTAGACCTTCAATTACCATTCAGCACACACTACACATCAGACCTCCAACAACTTCCGACAATCAGCCTCCCTCCGTCTCTGCCATAAATCGAGTCGACAATTGGAGAAGCGACTGCCATGAATCACTGGGAAGGACAATTCCCCATAGGTAAGCTTCTCTTCTTGGGGTTCATTTTTGTTATTTTCCTATGATGCATTGCCTTTTCAACACATGTTTTTGTGAGAATTCTTCGTGTTTTGAACTATCATTCATGCATCTCATACATCATACACTCATAAGTTGCCGATGATGGGTTCCCATAGCCCAATCTTGGCTGACGGCTAGTGAGCCTATGAAGACCCATCCGGTCGTGTCCTTGCTCTTCCTGTAACCTCTCCGAGCCTTCCTGGACATTTGCTCGAGGCTTCTTGCAGCATAAATGGTCTACTAAGCCCGCAGCTTTTGACGAGGTACGGTGAGGGTGGTGGAAGATCCGGTTGCATATGGCATGGTTTACATCGCATCCATCTCTTCCACCTAACTCCCTTCACCCTCTAGAAATGTCGTAGTGGCTCCAGGAGGTCACGACTGGCTTCCCCTGCTGGAGAACTTTGTCGAAACCCAACAACGGCGAGAGGAGGTGGGTAGGAACATCCACACATCCCCATTAGCTTCCAAACCTCTAGACATGTTCATCAACATCCAATCTAGCACACCCATGCATAACATTGCCTCTTGCTGTTGGGTATAAGACCTAAAAAAGATGAAGACAAGCAAACCACAAAGCAAACACAAACACAGAAAATTTAACGTGGAAAACTCCCTCGGTGTGAGGAGATAAAAACCACGGTCCAACCCAATCCAATCGGCACTAATCTCAAATGCAGTTACAAAGTTCTGATCAAATCAATCACAAGCCCAAGATATGCATTTGTATCATCCAACCACTGCAGAAAAACATCACAATGCAAACCTTGTTGAAAACTGTTGAAGATTTGACCTCCTGATCACTGTCCAGATTGAGAATCAACACAAAATGATGCCGGTGAACCCCAGTTCACCAGAACATGTCAACCCCACGCGCGCAGATCGCGCGACTGTTCGTGGCGTGTACGGACCGGACGCTCCTCCGTGGGAATCGGCTGCTCCATGCACAGGACACCACCATGGACGGCTGCTCTCCTCCATGGGCTGCTGCAGTAGACGCGCACGGCAGCAGCAGCCGGACTTCTCACGGGCTGAAGCCGATCTTCTCCTCACGACCGGGTAGCAGCAGCAACAACGGCGCCTCCGCACTTCCACGCAAGCTCCGGGGGAACGGTCACGTGCATCCCTTCCTCCTCGCCGATGGCACCAGCAAGCACCGCGGGAAGCTCGCGTCGCCAAGTCGAGAAACCCTCGAGAAGCCCCTCTTTTTCTTCTCTCGCCCGCTACTCGTTATCTCCTGTCAAGGCACATATATATATATGTATTCTCGATTATTTCTCAATGCAGTTGACATTGCAATCCCTGATTTTTCGAGATTGAGATTTTCTTTCCAATCTCGCCATGGAGGTGGAGGATGGCCCAACAATCTCCCCCTCCTCCTCCTACATGGATCAGTCCACAAGTCCAGCAATCTGAGCACAAATGCTCAGCTTGTCTCTTGATACCATCTTGGTGAACATATCAGCACCATTATCATCTGTATGCACCTTGTTGAATTCGAATTCCTTAGCATTCAGAACATCTCGAATCCAATCATATCGCACCTTGATATGCTTTGATCTGGAGTGAAAAGACAAATTCTTACTTAGATGGATAGCACTTTGGTTA
>JAMKQA010047405.1:0-18306 GCA_024699735.1 Posidonia australis | reverse complement strand
TTCAACCCCCCCCCCCCCCCGCCCCCCCCCAACTATGTGAAAATAGTTGATGAATCCATGGGCCTTGAATGGAGGTGAGGAGGATAAGCCCAACACATATTTCCCTAGGGTAAGTGCCACGATGGCGGGGGCAGCAGTTGCTGCAGCAACAGGCTCAGATGGGCGTGCTGCTCCAAAGCAGGCTCCACTAGCCTTGGTGACGACTCTGTGCTCCTTTCCGCCAATTCATTCCGCCAAGTTTTCCATTCAGCGTCCGCCATCTTTTTCCATGCAGCCTCTGCAAGACATGAAGTATTACTAGAAGATGCAATTATTGTTACTAATAAAAGACCTCGTCAATTAGAAAAGATACAATATTTTAGATGAAAGAATGTCTATCAAATATCACAACAAGATCGATGGTAGTAGGAAAATGGTGAGAAAAATTAAAGGTGGTAGGAAGGATTGATGACAAAGAAGAAGAGGAGCCATGGAGGGAGTCAGGAGATGAGTAAGAAGAATCCATAAGTAGGGTGTCCATGGATGTACAACCTACTGATACCATGTGAGAGAAACGAAACAGCCAGAAAGATCAATCAATCAAGAGAGAGAGAGAGAGAGCAGAAAAGAGCTTGTATATATTTCAGTATATCCCCGCACAAGAATCATACATCCTTGATATAGGCAAACGTACAAGTTAGAATAGTAAATATACTGTAGCAGAGGGAATTCTCTAGAAAGGAGTAGAAGCGCTAGAAGGGAGTCGAAACTTCACGTGACTTCAACAGCATGCACTAGCAAATGCTTTCCTCCCCATCAACCATAGATCTGGAATTCATTTCAAAATGTAAAGATGCTGAACTTTGGAGCTTAAGAAATAGTTTTGCTATGATCATTTTAAGAGTCAATATTTGTTGTAGATAAGATTTGTGAGCAACTGAAGAAGATATGAGGAGCTAATTTCTTCGAAAATAAATTACATAAAATAGAAACCTTCACGTTTCCGAGCTTCTTCCTCTCCTCGCAACCGGTTAAAGTCTCTCTTCCTCAACTCTCAGAAAGAAAAGAAGTTTCCGTTTAGTCTACTTCACCCTTCTCATCTCTCTGAGTTGATTGATCCTATCCTCTCTCTCTTGCATCCATCAATTGAATTCTGCTTCTCACCTTCCCACGATTGTATCTTGGAATATAAGCTATGATAAGGGGAAAAATGATCATGGCACTCAAAGTAAGCATCTTGAATCGATTAAAGACGACAAAAAGTTGTTCTTTTCTTTCTATCCGGTTTGTTTCGCACTTCAAAATAAGCCTCTTCCAGTAAAGGTAGGACTGATTTAGACTTTCGAGGGAGCGCAGCAAATTTAAGAAGTTTACTTCCCTGAACTTTACTTCTTATTCTCAAGTTCAATTGATTTTCAATATACTTCAAAGACATATGTTCCACAAGTGGTGAAGAATTAGGAAAGTTATTTTCAAATTTGGATGTTACATCAGAGATAGGTCAATTAAGTCATTTAAATTAGTTAATAAAGACTTCAAAATAAGGTAAGTGGACTCTTTTAAAATAATGAAAAATTATCTTAAGTCTAAAAAATGAAAGTTTAACTAGATTTAGGAGAGATCATTGCATGAAACTATATGATGTAGAATGTTCAGCATTCAACATAGAGTGCATATATTTATGCATTTTACATTTTTTTTGATAACGTTAATGATATTATATTAATTTCTTGACTATGAATTCACCACTAAGAATCAAAGTAAGTCCCAAGTATTACATGAGCCTTTGGTCTTAGAGAACTCCAACACAAAAATCAACCACTTTCAAAGAATGGAGGCAGCAAGTGTCCAAAAACTTAGCAAAATTACAAGTCCAGATCAAAATAGACCACAATATTTGATTAAGAAGAAATTAATCATACAAGGGGTCTTCGTTGGAATTGTGAGCTGAGGGGGGCGGCTCAACAGAAGCATTGGCAGAAACAATGGGAGGCACCAGATTGTTGGTAGTAGATGCTGCAATTTGTAGGTGATCAATACTCCAAGAATTTTACATGTTCGTGACAGATTGAAGTAATGCATCTCTTTTAAAACCTAAACTCAAATTTTCTATCCAAACATACATAAAGGAGATAATATCGAATGTAATAGACTTACAAGAATTTAATATATTACAGAAAGTTCTACTATTCCTTTCCTTCCAAATACTCCAAACCATAGTAAGGATTAAGATATTCCACTCAATTTCAATTAATGGAAAGATGCATTCAGGTCTATATCTGAACAGATCTTCAATATTACACAAAACTCGATACAAGGGACTATTGATAAAAAAATTTCAAACTGCAGTTGCAAAAGAACAATGTATAAATAGATCGGAAACAATTTCACAATAATTGTTACACATAATGCATAAGTTTTGCCCAGTCCATTCTTTTTTCCTCAGGTTTTCTTTAGTTAGAATCTTGTTTGACACAAGCAGCCAAGTAAATAGTTTAATCTTAAATGACACTGAAGCCTTCCATATCGATTTGTACAAATGGAATCTAATTCCTCCATCATTGATAACTTTATAACATGAGTTAACAAAGAATGTATAGTTATCATTTGGGTACCAATTTATTTTATCTTTTTCCAAATGCAGCTGAACCCAGACAATAGCTCAGCAAGCTGATCTACTTCTATCTGAATGACATCTAAATTATCAAGTTGCACAGAATTGTAATTAAGATCAAATAATGCTTAGTAATCACCCCTAAATAACTCCAACACCTTCTTAATAGATGCTTTTTTGTGTTTAGCTAGATTATACAACTCAGGGAATTTAATTTTCAGGGGAGCACCATTTATCCATTTGTTTTCCCAAAAGATTGTGTTCTCACCATTTCCAACTTCATATTTAGTAAAACAGTTAATAATATTGAAGCAAACTTTTAATTCTTGCCAAATAGGAGAGCACTTTCCATCTAATGTGTTTAGAATGGCCCATGGCAAAGATCTGGTGAAGCATCTGCCTTTTAACAAAGTAGGCCATTTCAGATTGAGTGCACAAGTTAATAGTTGCCATAAAAGCTTGCATTTAAGGGCCAAACTAAAATTTCTGAGATTAACAATGCCCCAACCCTTATGTTTTTTAGGCTGGCATAAAGCTACCCATTTCACTAGGTGATATCCCTTATTATTATGGGAGGCAGATTTCCAAAGAAACCTACTTCTAAGTCTGTCAATTTCATGTTCAACCCTTGAGGGAAGGTGCAATACAAATAGGTAATAAGTTGGAATTGCAGATAAAATAGAGTTAATAAGGGTTAATCTTCCACCTAAAGAAAGAAATTTTGCCTTCCAAGAAGATAGCTTGTTAGAGATCTTCTCTATGACTGGTGTCCAGTCCTTATATGTAGCCTTTCTATGGTGTAAAGGGAGTCTAAGATAGGTAATAGGCAAATTCACAGCTTGGCATCCTAAAATGTCACAACAGTGTTCCAATAAAGACCCAGTAACACCAACACCACTTAGGAAAGATTTTTGGAAATTTATCTTAAGTTCAGGATAAGTCTGAAAATAGAAAAGTATTCTTTTAATGATAACCAAGTTATTCTTATCTGAAGGAAGAAAGAGTATGGTATCATCAGCATATTGAATATATATTAATCACATTTGGACTCTCATTTGGGAATTGAATTCTAAAAATAAGCTCATTGTCTACAGCCAGAGATAGCATTCTATTCAAGATGTGAGAGACTACAATAAATAGAAAAGGGGACATGGGGTCACCTTGTCTAAGTCCATTGGAAGCATCAAAATATCCCTTAGGTGATCCATTTGCTAAGATGGAGAACTTAGCTGAAGAGATACACATAGTTATTTAGGAGAGCCATTTGTTACCACAACCAAGCCCCTTAAGTGCGTTGATTAAAAATCCCAATTGACATTATCAAATGCTTTCTCAAAGTCCAATTTAAGGATAAATCCATTGATATTGGCAACTTTCATGTAATTTAAGATTTCTTGTGCAACCAGAAAGCAATATCCAATGTATCTTTCAGCAAGGAAGACACATTAGGAATCATCAATAATATCATTAAGAACAAGAGTAAATCTAGTAGCCAAACATTTAGTAATAATCTTATAAGTACTGTTGAGCAAACTGATTAGCCTATAGTCTTTAATACATTCAGCTTCTTCCTTTTTTGGAATTAAAGCAATAAAAGTTTGATTGATTGACTTGAGAAAATCAGGGTCTAAAGCCAGGAATAGTTTGTGAAAGATTTCCAGTAGATCAAGTTTCAAAGTTTCCCAAAACTCCTGGAAAAAAAACTATGGAGAATCCATCTGGGCCAGGGGATTTATCTCCTGGAAGGTTAAATACACTCTTTCTTATTTCTACTAAGGTAAATTCTTTCTCAAGAAGGTCAGGGCTAGGTATTTTCCTTGGGAATAGGGAATCCCAGTTTAGAGGTGCCATGAACCTTGTTTTCTTATTGAATTGTTGAGTAAAATATTTTCATGCTCAAGGCAGATTAAAGAAGGAGAATTCGAGGAGTTATCATTGACCTTAAGAGAGGAGATAGTGTTGAATCTTCTACAACACTTAACCATATTATGAAAAAATGTTGTATTCAGGTCACCTTCCTTTAGCCATTGTACTCTAGATTTTTGTCTTCAATATGCTTCTTGTTCTAAAAGAAGACTATGATGTTCAACTCTAAGCTTTTTCTTGAGTTCCAGTGTGCCATTATCTAGTACATGAGATTCTGACATATGATCTATAATCATGACATGTGATTCAATGGATGCTAATCTCTTTCTTCTCTCTTCCCTAATGGGAGTAACCCAAGCCTTGATATGTCTCTTCAGGTTTTTAAGTTTAAAAGCAAAATTTGCTAGGGGGAGTCTGAATTGAAGTTGATGTCTGAGTTTGTCCAACAATTAATAATAAAATTATGAAATCCCTCTATGCATAACCAAGACTTATAAAATTTAAGAGGAGTAGGCCCCCAGTCCCTAGGTTTAGTATTAAGTAAAATTGGAATATGGTCTGAAATAACCCTAGCCTTGCCAACACAAAATGAGTCAGAGTAAAAATTTGCTAGGGGGACTCTGAATTGAAGTTGATGTCTGAGTTTGTCCAACAATTAATAATAAAATTATGAAATCCCTCTATGCATAACCAAGACTTATAAAATTTAAAAGGGGTAGGCCCCCAGTCCCTAGGTTTAGTATTAAGTAAAATTGGAATATGGTTTGAAATAACTCTAGCCTTGCCAACACAAAATGAGTCAGAGTAAAAATTTGACCAACTTGGGGAGACCAGAAATCTGTCTAATTTAACCATAGTTGGTTGTGATTGGAAATTAGACTAGGTATATTGACAATTGTTGGGAGAAAAATCAATTAGAAGGTTTAAGTGAATAAAATCATTAAATTTGGTCATGGCAGGGGATAGACCAATATTTGTTGAATGTTCAAAAGAGTATCTGGTAATATTAAAGTCCCTCCCAATCACCCAATTATCATTTACCAGCTTACTCAGATTAACTAATTCAGATAGGAAATCTTGTTTAAGTTTGGGTTCACAGGGTTCATATACCCCATTGAGCCACTAGTCCAGTCCATCCATACAATTTCTGAGTTTTATAGAGAGACTAAAGGTGGTTAGACAAGTAGATAAAACACTAAAGAGTCTTTCATTCCAACCAATTAAAATACCCCCAGAAGCCCCAATAGAAGGTAGATGTGTCTATTTACTTATTTTTCCTCCTCCCAAAGTCCTAAGTAAGGATGGGGTATAGTTTTCTTTTTTTATTTCACTAATGATAATTATATCACATTTGCTCATTCTTATAAAGTTTCTGACAGTCCTTTTTTCCCCACTATTTCCAAGACCCCTAATATTTCAAGCAGCAATGATCATGAGGAACAGGGGAACAAACGCAAAGAAGCCAGATTCTCCACAGTATTAGCCAAATCATCTAAGTTAACAGGAGCTAATCCTTGATCTGATCTTACTGAATTTAGGAATTCTTTAGTTTTATTCAAGGTTTGCAATTTAATACCAATATTATTACAAAAATCTCTAAAATGATTGTATGAGTCCCAAGTTAAGGCATCATTCACTAGATCATTGTTTGAAAAATCCTCTGAACAGTTTGATAGAGGTGCAGAAACAGTAGAAGGACAAAAGAGAATACTTGATTCATGAGTATTATCAGAGTGTGAAGTGGGGGTACCTGGTGCATGGATGGGTGTTGTTGGCTTAGATGATGGCATATCTCTAGTACCAGAGCCCAGATCATCCTATTCTAAGCAGTCAAAAATTGCCAAAACCTTCTTGAAATTTGCCAGTGAAATGTTTCTAGCCCTGATTTTTTCTTCCACAAACCTTATTGTGTCAGATAATCCATGATCCTCTACTGTACTATTATCAGTGGTAGGTATAGGGAGAGCCCCAAGTGGAGAGATGTTGGGAGTGGAGAGACAACCCGTAGAGGTGGAGGCAGAGATGGGTTGCCCCAATGGAGAAGAGCTAATTGATCTAGTCTAGATGTTTTTCCTAGGTTAAGAACCCTTACCATTTTTCTCCCCTCCAACCCTTGTTATTTTTGAAAGGCCTACGAACAGGGGATACCCTCCGAGAAATAGAGGAAAAAGGTGTGCTAGTATCGATGCATTTTATGTTGAACGCAACCAATCTTACGTTTTTTAGCCTGAGAGAGTGAATAAGCCTTTGGAAAGCTCCAAGATTGAGAGAAAGCTTTCTATGGTTGAATGCGACATGAAATAACATGATATAATCCAAGAAAAAATACAAGAGTGTTCAAAATGAGAAATTTACAATTCTCAGTAATTTTTCAAGCAACGCAACTATAAATAAACGGCACTCGTACACTCTCTGGTACTAAGAAGGAGAGACATACATTTTATCATCAATCTTCTTCTCTTTATCATTCCAATAAAAAGCATGACAACTAGATTGCTTAATCATTTATTTTTCCTTGACTTAATTGTGTGAAATTGGCAACCAACTAAGTTGGTTGGTTAACAACTTTATATTATCGTTAGAAAAGGATCTTGCAACATCATTTTCCTAATTATTTTTGGGCAACCAGTCCACTATGTTAAGTAGGCAATCAAACTGGACATCAAAGCTTAAGTAATATTTTAATTTTCATTTTATCTCATTACATCATATCTTTGATGATCTTATATCATCTATATCTTACTGATGGCTACTTGTTGATACTAGATTACACCTTGATCCTAGGAAAGTAGATCTTTAATCCCCCTCTATTCTTATTACGTTTTTAGTTGGTTCTATTGAAACATATGTTTGTTGCAATTGACCATATTTTATGACAATTGTTATGGATTTTTATATTCAATACTTGGTAAAGTTAATTCACTTGAAATATTCTAGTTAGACCAAGATGGTGAGCTTCAAAGTTTTTGAATAATGTATGCTACTATACAAAGTCTATAAATACAATTATGTCACGACCCAGTTGCAACAACCTAAAATTTTAACACTCTTAAAGTTATTAATAAATAAATAAATAACTCAAAAATAAGTGTAAGAAAATTAAATAAATAATTAACTGAAAATAACTACTATTCTACCTAGAACTTGTGTTGTGTGGATATGTAACTCCTACTATATACACTAAACTTGACTACTAATCTTATATTTGCACATGTAAAAAAAACATTAAAATACACGTGAGTGATATGTAATAATTATTCAGTACTTGCCTACCATTTACCAAAACAACGAATCAAAACTAGAGCTACTAAAACTCAACTCCCCAAGATAACATGGCTACCTCTCATGTCAGTACCAAACCGCAATCTTGCAAAACCATAATCATATGCAACATTCTATTGCAAACAAGTAGAAAATCTCTTTTTTTTTAATATGCTTTTCAAAAACCATTTTCTCCTTTCAAAACAAACACATGCACTTTTTTGAAATCTCTTTATGCATACTTGAAGTGACCATTATTTGCCACATCAAGTCCAAAATCACCAAAAATCGAATGGAACTACACATACACCCAGGCTAAAACCTGTCGAATCAATTGGACCCAAGTGATTGATACTGACCCATAAGCAACCGCTAAGGTGCACTACACTGTCGTGGCAAAGTCACTTTATGCAAGAGCTCCCTATCCTAGATTTATACTCTAAGAACCTTCAAA
Source organism: Posidonia australis (assembly GCA_024699735.1). Classification (NCBI taxonomy): domain Eukaryota; kingdom Viridiplantae; phylum Streptophyta; class Magnoliopsida; order Alismatales; family Posidoniaceae; genus Posidonia; species Posidonia australis. The sequence goes on along the minus strand of JAMKQA010047405.1, from coordinate 10,132 downwards.
AGTTCACATACGATAACACACACATAAGGTCTGCTGTCTCGGCGTCCTTGGTACTATTACACTTGATCACTCAAAGGACTTTTTCACCTCATGGTCCTACCAGTACAACTCTCTGAATCTCAGCCTAAGCAAATAGCACTTGACCAACTAGAGGTATCTCTTGTCCTTGGAAGGTTGGCTAGAAGTTTCGGCCTCTTTATTCCTAACTTCATCCTTAGTCTTTAGGTTTGTAGACCCTCACCTAAGGCCTCTCGATCTCCTCTAAAACCATGAAAACCACTCAAACCTCGGCTTAGGCAAGTAGTTCATGACCAACCAAAGGTATCAACCATCCCTAGGAGGTTGATTAGGAGCTTCAACCTCTTCATCCCTCAAAACCATGAAAATTCTTTTTCAAAACTTTTGTAAATTTTATACATTTTCTTTCCAAATCTTTCTTTTGGAAAATCATTTGAATATGGTAGTAAGCCAATTACAAAGTTCTTCGTAATTGTCGCACAAATAACATCAATGTACGTCAACGTTGTTGTCACCACAAGACTCATTTCGATGATCACTAGAGTTGATCCAATTATCATCATTATCACATCGACAATCATCAAGATAATTTTGATCATCGTTGAAATCACTCTAACAACCATTGAAGTAACTCTGACTACCATCGAAATCACTACAATTTGCTTTGACAACATCGAAATCATTCTGATGATTGTCGGAGAAACTTTAGTTATCAAAATCACTTCGACGATCGTTGGAGAAACTCTAGTCATCGCTAGAATCACTCTGATGGTGGTTGCTAGAGTTGCTTCAGCCATCACTAGAATCACTCCGGTGGTTATTGGAGTTGCTTTGATCATTGTCAAAATCACTTCAATGGTTGTCGAAGTTGCTTTAGTCATCGTCAGAATCACTCTGGTGGTCAGCGGAGAAACTCTGGTAGTCGCCAGAGCAACTACGGCGATCACGAGAATCATTCTAATAATCGCTGCAGTAACTCTAACCACCATCAGAATCTCTCCAACGATCGCCAAAGAAACTTTGGCAAGCATCAAGGTAATTCCAACCTCCATTGGAATTACTCCAACGATCTTTGAAATTGTTTCAACCATGATTGGTGTAATTTCGAGAATCACTAGAATTGATTGTATAACATATAATAAATTACGAATTTTAATTATCCAAACATTGATTGTAATTGATTTCCATGTAATCTATTTATAATGTGATTTAATTCTATATAATCAAATTCTTTGTAATTTGATTATATTTCTAGTCACTACTATGCCAACTAAACATGACCCAAAATATAAACCTCTAAGTGTTGCATTGAGTCATGCAATCACGATATAATGCAAAACAAATGAGTAAGAGAGATGGAAGATGACGATAACTCTTTGTCAATCCAATTTCATAAGATATGGATGCATTCGCGCAATCTCTTGTGGCATATGGAGGCCGAAGGTCTCCAATTTGTGAGCCGATGGCTCTTGTTGCAATGAGCCTATGCACCACTTAAAAGTGTATGGGCCTATTCCTACTGCTGCATAAGCCCGTTTCATTGCAGTTGGGCTTACTTGTGCGTATGTGGGCAGGTCTCCATAGGTCCGTTTGTGTTCGCAACTATACCGCATTTTAACAAATTTTATAAAAAAGAAGAAGAAGTGTATTAATTAACATAGCAGAACTCCATTAGATTGTGATTTTAATACACGAGCTTATGACCAATCGAGGAAAATCCATGCGTGAGCATACAATCTATACTACTTGGCATTTAACGTATGGGCAAACTCATTCCCAGTTAACAACCCAGACGTAGAAAATGCCAAGGCTCCCCAAAAAAAAAAAAAGAGTGAATGTTTGCCAAAAATAAACCAAATCCACGTTTGATTCACCACTTGTTACCATATAAGAAACTTTCTTGCACGTCAACTCAAACCGGTATGCATCATCCGACCCCTCCCAAATCCAAGAAAATCCTTGCGGCTCGTAAAGTGAGGAAGCATAAGCCTAGCACCTTGGGCGTCGCAATTAATTTGCAGGAGACATTGGCACATGTGGTTTGACGTTCACTTTGTCCAAAGCATGGCAGGGGCATCGTCACCATCGCTTCTTATCCCCACACCAAGAAAGAGCTTTGGCTGATCAAAACCTCCTTGCAACTGCCACAAAATACTGACGTTGAGTGCAAATATATAGCATGTTGCATGATCATCCATTCATCCCCTTTGGACTTCTGGTGTCCTACTTGCATCAATGCCGTGCTCTAATCTCGCAGAAGAGTTTGTGACATCAGACGTTCGTTCTCGAGTAGATCAATTGAAGCTTAATTTCGTAAATACCATATGCAGGATCCATGTTATGACCTTGAGGTTGTAGTTTTGTTTGTAGTTTCGTTTGGTACTTGGTAACTAGAAGCAAAGAAGGCAAAAAACTTGCCAAAGTGGGCGAAACAAGGAGCAAAACATTGAGAAATAGATTATATTGCTAACAGGATGAAGCTGACATGATTCATTGAACAAGACCTAGCAACCCTGGACTTGGAGAATAGTTTGCCAGATATATGTGGATATACAAGAAAAATGATTTACCATCAATCAGCACTTTCGTTAAGGTATTTATCCATCTAAGGTAGCATTTGTTAAATCTTATAGGAGAATCATAAGTAGTGTGTTTTTGAAAAAGTTATCTTACCTACGTAAACGAGAAGTTGGCTTATTAAAATAATTTGATTTAAAATTTAGGGTTTGTTTCAATTTTTTAAGGAATAAGCAATTTTCTCGAAAGACAGTCTCGTATTCGTTACTAAATGGATCCAAACTAATTTCATCAAGGTTGGATGTGTTAGTAATTTTTTAGGCAAATATCAATAATAATATGATTGAATGTAAAATAATATGAACAAAAATAATGTATAGCTAATAATAAAGAGAAAAATAAGAACGATCTTAGTTTTTGATAAAGTGAGATGAATTCCTTAACTTGAACAAGCGAATCTGTCCTCAAGTACAGAAATTTTTCAATTCCTCTTCAAGAATATATCGTTAAGATCTCCAAAGATACAAGTTATGTAAGATTTCTAAATATTACTATATTGGAATATGCCTAAGAAGAAAAGAAAAAGAAAAAGAAGAAGTAAAAGAGTTTTTCTCTTGTTTTTTCCAAAAAACACAATAATGAGATATATAAAACAAAGAACACACATAGTGAGTCAAAACTGTTCTCATAAATCATGTCATAGTTTTCACAATAGGAAACAACATAATGATAGAATAAATGATATATTAAAAGATATTTTAAATTTGATAATTAAAACCAAAACCGTTATTTTTCAACATTCCCTCCTAATTCAAAATTATCTTTAAAATATAAAACAAACAAAAGGAAAGAAAGCAAACTCTCTGAACTTTAATACTAGTATTAGATAAAAGTGTTTGATCTTGATAATTCCATTTAGAGGAGAAGCAGTTGTAGGTTCTAGGGTTCCAATGGCTTTCTTAAGAAGCGACGGACGAGTTCTAGGGTTCCAACAGCTTCTGATAGTCATTTTGGCAAATTTTTTTGGTCTATGGAGGGTGCTACTCTTGGTGGTTCGTGGTTTCTTTCTGTCGGCTTGCCAGTTCTTGGGGGTCTCATATGGTTTTATTCTGAAGGTCCTTTGGTTGCTATGTGACCAATTGGCTTCTCATGGACCCTTCGGAGGGTGGAAGGTCATTCACTATACTGGTCGGTGGCATGGTTGAGGAGGATATTTCAATTCGAGAATTGTCGGTGAGGAACGGATCTCCAGAAATCATTCTTTCTTCTGTTGAAGTGGCAAGGTTAGCAGCTCCGTATAAGAGGGCATTGATCTTTAAGTTCTATGCTTTTCATCTACCTATTGCGAAGATTCAGATAGGCCTCTCCAATTGGGGTGTCTATAGTGGTGCAAGTGTCTTTGTCATTGATCGTTGGCACATCCTCATAAATTTTAACACGGATGGGGATTTCATGAAGGTGTATACTAGGGAGAAATGGATTATGAAGGGGCAGGCTATCAAGGTATTCTGGTGGTCGCTGTGGTTTCGTCCCGGCATGGAGAGTGAGGTAGCGTCAGTGTGGATTTCTTTGCCTGGTCCCCCTCAGTGTTATTTTAAACCTGGTTTTATCAAAACAATGGCTAAAGCGTTTGCTCCCCTATTAATGGTGGCTACCTCAACATCTTCGAAATCGACTACAATGTGTGCCAGGTTCTGTGTCGATCTAAATCTTACTAGGAACCATCCTTCCAGGTTGTATGTGGGGACAGAAAAAAGGGTGATTTCCATTCAGTGGTGATGGACAATAAGCCTCTGTATTGTACCTTATGTAAGAAGCATTGTCATATTAGGGATAACTGTGGTAGGGGCACTGGTGTTAAGTCTAGAGTGTTTCCTTCATCCAATGAGATCAAAGATACAGGACGTGCTCCTGGTGGTGATGTAGGGATTGGTCCTAGTAACAGGAAACGTAAGGTGTGGAGGCCTACTGGGAAAGTTCTAAATCTTTCAGATGTCCTCACGTTCAAAGACAAGGAGGATATTCCTATAGCTCAAGTGTTTAAAAGACTACGGGATAACTTGGTGGTTCCTGAGAAAGATGTGTTCTTGTGGGATGAAGATCTGGAGGTTAGGGAGATGTTGGGACGTGTTTTTGTTGAAGATTCCTTCTCTTCTTTAGATATTGATGGTTTGGAGGGTGATTCTGGGTTGGGTTCTAGTCATTCTAGGGAAATAGGTGTGAACATGGATAGTTCGGGTGATGACGTTGTAGGTGTTGTGGATGAGTTGGGTGGTGATAGAGAGGGGGTGAAGCATGCTAATCCTACTAGCTCATAGGGGGAGGTGGATGCAACTTGGAGTAGGGAAACACCAGTGTCTTCGAACGAAGATGGTCATCTTGGTGGGGAAGATCTTCCTTTGGGTAACATTTAGTGTTCGGTTAACATGCAAGATGAGACCAAAGACGAGGGGTATCTGATGGGTGATGGTGTGCAAGGGGTTAGCCTGAGAAGTGTGCCCAAAAGGAAGCCGAGACGACCGAGAAAGGGTGTCTCTGTGGAACCTGCTTGTAGCAGTGGTGGAAATAAAGCTAAAAGGGATTTCTCTTTATCTACAAAGTCGGTTACAATGAGTAAGTCTGTTCCTAGTACTCGTAATTCTTTTGATGGAATAACTAATGAAGAGGCTCACATGGAATGCTAGGGGTGTGGGGAATTGACCAACCATGAGGAGATTGAAGTATTTGGTTAAACTACATAATCCTATGATTGTTGCGATGTTGGAGCCTATGGTGGAGGTTGCTAGAGGTGAGGACTTGAAGCAGGTGTTAGGTTTTGATTATTTCATGGCTAATACAATTGGAGTTGCACATATTTGGATTCTTTGTAAAAGTGTGATTCAGATGGCAGCGGTGGACGTATTCCAGCAAGCAATTACTGTCTTGCATTTTGATAAGGATGTTGATGGCAAGGTATTCTACACAATGGTATATGGCAGTTGTGATGGGTATCAACATCGACTTCTTTGGGAGCATTTGGTTGATATGTCTCATGGGTATGCTGATTATCCATGGTATGCGACGGGTGACTTTAACACTGTGCTCTCTTCTGAGGAGAAATCTAGTGGTCGTTCGCCTAGGTAGTGTTTCACGGATGATGCTCTGAGGCACTTTGAAGAGTGTAGGCTCGTTGATGTTGGTTTTGTGGGAGCTTGCTTCACATGGTGCAACAATCAACATGGTAATGGTAGAATCTTGGCTAGGTTAGATAGGTGTCTTATTAATCATTCTTGCCATGATTTCAATATCAAGGTGCAACATCTGTCTAGGGTTCAATCTGATAATGCTCCTTTGGTTGTTGGTCTCTCGAAGATTCGAGATGGAGTTCCTTGTCCTTTCAGATTTTTGGATGTCTAGTTGGATGACAGCAAATGTATGCATGTTATTACTGAATCATGGAGGCGACCAGTGGTGGATCATGGGGACAAATCGTTTGGCTGGTTTCTTAAACCATCTCGGTTGAAGGATGATCTCAGGAGATGAAACAAAGAATGCTTTGGGAATATCTTTGCCAAAGTGAAAAGGGCTGAGGATGAAGTGGTTCGTTTGCAGTGCTTACGTGATGAGAATGTCCAGGTAGTTTCTTTGGAGGAGTTGGGTAAGGCTCAGGATGACTTAGAGGTTGCTCTTCGACAGGAAGAGAAATTCTGGTACTAGAAGGCTCACTGTAAGTGGCTAACAGCTGGTGACAAAACTACGACCTTCTTCCATAATAGAGTGAAGCTTCGGCATCATAGAAGTTTTATTCATGCCATCCGAGATGTGGATGGTGGTTGGATTCATGATGTAGATCAAATCAAGGGTGTTGGTATTTCTTTCTTCCAACATTTGTTTTCTTCTGATGGGTGTGAAGTGGATGATTCTCTTATTGATATTATTCCAAGTTTGGTGTTTAAGGAGGACTGTATGACCTTGTCTAGATTACTTGATATGGATGGGATCCTTGAGACACTTAGGTCTATGCATGTGGAGGCAACTATAGGCCTGGATGGGTTTCCTGTTTCTTTTTATTTGGCTACTTGGGATATCATTAAAGAAATCCTTCTGGAGTTTGTCACATATTTCTTTATAGGTGGCATGATGCATAGAAGTTTTTCTGGTTCTTTGGTTAGCTTGATTCCAAAGGTGGATAATCCTATGTGTTTTGCCCAGTTTAGGCCAATTTGTGTTGGAAATGTTGCCTCCAAGGTTTGTCCAAAAATTCTTAACAATAGGTTAGTGGACTGGGTACCTAGACTTATTAGTTTGGAGCAGGCTAGTTTTGTGAAGGGTAGGGATTTGTTGGACCACATCCAATTAACTTAGGAGATGATTATTGATATTGATAAAAAAATGCAACGGTGGGAATGTGGTCTTGAAGTTGGACATGCTTAAAGTCTTTGATTGGATAGAATAATTGTTCCTCTTTAAGGTGCTTAGCTAGTTTGGTTTCTCTGCTAGGTTTGTTGACCTGATTAGTCGGACTTTGACCAACAATTGGTTTTTGATTCTTATAAATGGAGCTCAAGTAGGTTTCTTCAAGTCTTCCATGGGCCTTAAGTAAGGTGATCCCTTATCTCCTACTTTGTTTATCCTTACCCAGGAGGTGCTGAGTAGAGGGATTGCTTCTTTATTTGATATGGGACATTGTTAGAGATACATGATGTCTGGAAAGGGATTTGGGCCTTCCCACTGGTTGTTTGCAGATGACGCTCTTCTGTTTGGTAGAGGTGATCGACTTTTAGTGTGTCACCTTATGGATTTTATGGCTTTGTATGAGGGGTCGTCAGGTCAATGTATGGGGAGGACTAAATGCCATTATTATTGGAGGAGCTCTACTGAGAAGAATGAGGCTACCAAGCTTGGCATTAGTTTTTCTACGGGCGAGTGGCCATTGATATATTAGGGTGCTCCTATTGCGATTAGCAGATTTAAAATCATTTATGTTAGGCCTTTGGTGGAGAAGGTCAGAACTTGTATTGATGGTTGGTTTAGTAGGTTTCTTAGCATGGGGGTAGGCTTGTTTTAGTGAAGAATGTTCTATCTTCCATCTTGATTCATATCTTATTAGTGTTGAAGATTCCGAGTACTACCTTGAATGAGATTGATAAGTTGCTTAGAGATTTCCTTTGGGGCAGCAAGGATGGGAAACGACTTCACCATTGGGTTAGTTGGGACACTTGCATGAATTCCAAACATAATCTTGTCCTAGACATCCAAAAAATGGTTGATGTTCATCTTCTTTTTAAAATTAAATATTGTTGGAAATTGTTGTTGAAAGAATCTTTGTGAGGTATTTTTTGTTCCACCAAATACAAGGTTGATAAGCTGGGTTGGTTGGCTCCTTTGGCTTCTTTTACTTCAGTGAGATGGACATCTTTTATGACTGTTATGCCTTGGATGGTGGATAATTCTTGCTAGCTCGTTGATAAAGGAAATGTATATTTTTGGAGAGATAAGTGGTTTGACAAAAGTATTTTGTTAAACCTTTTCTCTCATGCTCCTTGGGCTGATCTTGATGCCAAAGTGGTTGATGTTTACTTCCATCCTAAATTCTTTATTGATCATGTTGTGGGTGACGTGGAGGATGTCTCAGCGATGTGGAAGGCTTTAAGGGACTTGCACATGGATGGAGTTGGCAAGGCTGATCGATTGGTATGGCTACAATCAACTGACGATAATTTCTCCATTAAAAATGAATGGTAGATTCTTTCAAACACGTCCATTTCTTCTACTTCGTCTATCAAGTGGATATGGTCTCCTTTTCTTTTTTGCAAAGTAGATTTGGTCTATCAAGGATTAAAGGATTTGGTCTCCTTTAATCCTTGCAAAGATGGCTCTCTTTATGTGGCGTGTTGGGTGGAATGCTATTGCAGTTAATGGCAACATGCAATCCAAAGCGGTTCAGTTAGCTTCGAGATGTAATTGCTGCCTTTCTCCTTAAACAGAGACGCTGGATCATCTTCTTTTCTATAGTGATTTGGGTGCTAGAGTGTGGTCTTTTTTTGCAAGACTTTTGGGTGTGGATACTTCGACTGATCTTATTTCTACTATCCTACTGTGGCATGCAAGAGTTAAGATCTCTTCTTACAAGCATACTTTGATGGAAATCCTTCCAACGTTTATATGTTGGCATGTTAGGAATGAGAGGTGCAATAGGAGGTTCTCAGGTATTTATCAAAGCTGGTGGAAGGTGTCTATGCAGATTGTAGCAAAGTGCAATACTATGTTTAGGTGTTCACGGTTTGAGTTTGTGGGGGGTAGGGTTCAGATGTTACAGAAGATTGGTTTCCATGTGCCAGTTGTGCCTCAAGGGTGGTATATGATTATTCGATGGAATCCTTCTCGATTTGGGTTTAAGGCAAATGTGGATGGTTCCTCTTCTAGAGTGGGCGCCAATGGTAGGGGAGTAGCCAGGGATTCTATTGGTTGGAAAAGTTATCCTTGGTGGAGATGTATCATCAAAAATTTCAATGTTTGTGTCTCCTATTGTTACCGAGAGGCAAATAGTGTGGTAGATTTCTTAGCCAAGGAGGGGGGTCAAAGGCAGTGTAATAAGGTCTATCAAATTTTTTCAGAGCTTCCAAGGGAATTAAAAGGCATATGTAATCTTAATAGGTGGGGTATTCCTAATTTGCGTACTAGAAAGAATTCTAGTTAGTCTTTTTCTCCTCTTCATTTTCCCAATGGCATGAATTTGGAAGAGAAGTTTTTTCAGACTAACCTAGACTGGTGATTAATGGGTCTGTACTTTTACTTTTGTACTCTTTTACCTTATTAATAAAAAAACTTGAACATTCACTTAGTGCATGTAGATTTACATTAGAAAGCAATTATAGTGGAATACACTTTGAACTAGGTCCTTTTCATTATGGCCTTACGCTTGTATCAATTTTCATGAATACTTTTAGAAGATAATCCTTGGATCCTCAAAGTCGTAGCCCCACAACTACACTCACTATAGGTGAATCTCCCTGGGTAATCTGCAATACATCACCCTACCACATAGGTTTCAATTCAATTTTATTTTATTACAGCTCAAGCACTGTTATCTTAAGGATAGGATTGGAATCATATTCAATAATTTCAGTGCTATGTCTTGTATGGCAATAAAATTTTGTTGAAAAATATTTCATTACACAAGACTTTTTGTGGGCTTAAGTCTCATCACCTTCGATGATGATTGTAACCATGCCGTCGGGGGTGGCCACAAATAAATAATATTATGTGTGCCAAAAGCAGCAAAGCCACGGCAAAAAGAAAAGAAGAAAAAATGCAAAAATGCAGGAGTCGCCACCTAGTCTATTCAAATGGAAGACGAGGAAAACCATAAAACACATGAAAAATTATGCAGAACAAATAAAAAAGGGTTGCGCAAACCAGAAATGCGGGTAAGGATCCCTGTTACGTACGAGGAAGGTGTTAGGCACCCTTGTACGCTCGATAAATCAGTCTTCTATTGATTTCTCTTTTGCTAATGAAATGTCGGCTTTGCAGCCTTTGCTGTACGCCCGAGGGCGATATGCCATGCCATGCAAATGCGTGTGGTGTCTAAAGTATAGGTGCATGATGTGTAGGG
>JAMKQA010047404.1:0-11457 GCA_024699735.1 Posidonia australis | reverse complement strand
CATGCGGGCAGCGACAGCAATCAGGGTAGGACAGGCCTCCTTGATTTCTGCCATGGAGTACTTGGCATCTCTCAGCATCTTGATGTCGTCTTTGATGCTCCTGCGTGAGCCAAACAAGTGGTCACAATCAGAGGAGATGGGCTGGAGAACTTGCGCAAGGGGAAGACTATCTTCATTAATGGACGTGCAGAACTGTTTTTCTAAGTTGTCCAATCCAGGAACTGGGTTGGAGGAAGGAGAGAGCACTTCAATAGCCTGTCTGGGATCCACATCATTTCCACCAGCCAACTTGTCTTCCGTGGCAGTCAACACCTGAGAGAACCTAGGACACTAGCCGTCCCTTCTGGGGGGAGAATTTTGTAAGGAGCTCTCCTTCATCTCCAAAGAACAAAGATGGGGGGGGAGCACCTGCAGAGGTTGCAGGAGCTAAGGGGCACAAATCCCCAGCCGGGAGGGCATTCGCTGGAGATCCTGGCTTAATGGGGTCTAGAGGAAGGATTGGGGTGGAGATGGGCTATCGGCGACGGAGCTTTTCCAGCCTCTTGTTCTGCAACTCCCAAGGGAGATCCTCTTCCAGGTCCACTAGGGGCCTAACAGGCGACGACGGCTCCCCCATCCTGCATTCATTACCCGCATGGTGCCTGGCCTTCAATAGTAAGCCAGTTTCGTCCAGAGCAAAGCACACCTTCAGAGGAGATCGCTCCTTGGCTGCCATCACCGGAGGGACTTCCTAGAGGGCAGGAGCCTGAGCAGTTGCAGCGGCAAACCCAGAGGCCGAGGGGAGGGAGGGAGCCTCCATGGATTTGTCTGTGGGTCTAACAAGGGCCGGCTTCCTCCTGGTGACAGTGGACCACCCCCCAGGACGAAGACCGGAGGAAGAAGCATCAACGGCCACAGCCTTACCCTTGTTCTCCCCGGGAGAAGGGAGGGGACGCTCCTCCAGCCCAAGCTCGGTAGAAGGCAACCTAATGTTACCCTTGGATTTGGTACCATGCAACCCAACATGCTGGGGCTTGGCAATCTTGACGCCCATTAATTTGAATTTCCTGTTGGCGCGCTTTCTGGCGCTTTTGGAAATGCCAGCGGTAGTAGAGCGCGGGCCCTCCCCCGGGGCAACAGGGGGTTGGGATTCCACCGGAGGGGGTTGAGACGAGGCTGTAGCCGTGTTCTAGCGCTTGCATGCCGAAGGAGGGTGCCCAATCATAGAGCAGAAATGGCAGAAAGGGGGGAGGGAGCGTCCATAGTTAATCTCCTGTTTGATCAACTGACCTCCGTTGTCTATTGTGACGAATTTCTTCACAGGCTTTGAAAGATCCATTTCAATGCAGACAGAGGCATAGCTTGGCCTGGTGAAATTGGTCACGTCCTTGTGCATACATAGAAACTTCCCAAGCGAGCTGGCAATGGATTGGATTGCACCTGGGTCGTGCAAATGAGCTCTCAGGGCAGGGAAGCCAACCCAGACCGGGGTGCACGAAGACTTCGAGCTAATGGAGAAGTTTGGGGACCATCGGAAAACATTCATACGTTTCCCCCAAATGAACCAGGCGTCCTTAATGTAGGCTTGCACAAAATCCTCTCTGTTGGAGAAGCGGATCAGAAGGTGCCGCTGGTCGAGGGCCACTGGGAAGAGACCATCCTGGAAGGTCATGACTTTCTTCATAGCAGTGAGCACCTCCATCAGAGAAGGACGGCCAGAAGAGAACTTACCAATCAGGGTCCAGGCAAATGGGGAAGCCATCTGGGAGACCTCCTCAGCGGAAAACTGGATGACTTCATCCCCGTCCAGGAGCACCGGCTGACGGACCGGAACCCTAGGAAAGGAGGGGGCTTTATGAGTATCGTGGGTGGCAGCAGCGAAGGAGAGAGAGCGGGGCTTCTCCGAAGCCTCCCTAGGCTTGTTGAAGATTAACTGGGAAGCCAGGGGGTCGACAGGAGGGTAGTCCTGCGACCGATCAGACGCGCCAGGAAGAGACATCTTGCAGTCCCAAGCCTGGAGCTAGATCGAGCTCTGGAGAGCTGACCCAGCCCCAGGAACAGGAGGGAAAGGAGAGGGGGCACCCCTAGAGAAGGGGGCCGAAGAAAGGGCAGCACGGCAGAGAGGACGCAGCGGGAGATGAGCCCAACAGGCAGGACGGCGGGGACACAACAGTCGCCGCCGGAACAGTCGCATGCAGAGCTAGTAGGGTTTTGGGTTTTCCTTTTTAGGGTTTTGAGTTAGTTTTAGGGCTTTGAACTAGGGTTTAGGGTGTAGTGCTAGGTTTAGGGTTTGACTTAGGGTTTAGAGTTTGGATTAGGTTTAGGGTTTGATTTAGGGTTTTGAGTTGAATTTAGGGTTCTGAATTAGGCTTTAAATTAATTTTGAAGTTTTGAATCAATTCTGAGGTTTTAGATTACGTTTTGAGTTAAGTTTAGGTTTTTGAATTTGATTTAGGTTAGTTTCAGGGTTTAAGGTCAGATTGCAAACGTATGGGGTGTCTATAGATGCCCCTCCCTGAGCGAGGTCGGAGGTCGAATGGAACAGAGACCGATGCTCAGGGTTGACAAAGACACCCCGCCCCCCTCTTACAAGGAAAAGGGAATAGGAGGAGGAGACCACTTCTCAGAGTCGACAAAGAAACCCCGCTCGAAGTGCAAGAAAGTGTTGGCTACTAGCAACCAGCAACCCATTTGGTGAATGCACCAAAAGTCATGTCTTGCCTCCCAGAACGCCATAGTCAAAGCCAAAATTACAAAAACCAATACTAATGTCAAATGTTGACACCAAACACCAGTGTTAATGCTAAGATGATTGCGACTACTAATGAATAAGGATGAATGCCACAAGTGGACTATGCTGTACTACTAAATGATGCATATTGTGTAGGATGATAAGTTGAGGACCGATCATCTCCTAAAGGACATGACTGGTTATCCCACCTGTCAAGAAAAGCGCCGGACAAGACTCATGGTGCTTGCCGACCGAGAAAGGACCAGTTACCAGGGTCATCCAGGTAGTTCGGGCTACCAGCCCAAAAGGAGGGAAGGAACAAGGCAAGTGGGGAATCCATCAGGTACTACAAGCATTGCCTGGGTAGTTAGGGATACTAGTCCAAGAGAAAGGAGGCACGACACCCAAGGAAAACACCTGGTAACAGAAGATAAAGTAGAAAAGAAAATCTGTCAACCGAGAAGCAGTCGGTGCTGGATTGGAAAGCAGAAAAAGTGAACACGTCAACCGAGAAGCAGTCAGTGATGGTTCAGAAGGAGGATAAACGAACACATTATCCGAGAAGTAGGCGGTGATGGTTTAGGAAGCTGAAAAGCGAACACGCCAATCGAGAGGCAGTCGATGTCGGTTCAAAAGGAGGATAAACAAACACATCATCCATGAAGCAGACGGTGATGGTTCAGAAGAAGGATAAACGAACACATCATCCGAGAAGTAGGCGGTGATGGTTCGGAAGAAGGATAAACGAACATATCATTCGATAAGCAGGCGGTGATGGTTCGGAAAGCTGAAAAGCAAACATGTCAACCGAGAAGCAAGCAGTGATAGTTTGGAAAGCCGAAAAGCGAACACACAAATTGAGAGGCAGTCGGTGACGGTTCAGAAGGAGGATAAATGAACACATCATCCGAGAAGCCGGCGGTGATGGTTCACGAAGCTGAAAAGCGAACACGCCAACCGAGAGACAGTTAGTGACGATTCTAAATGATAAGCGAACACATCATCCAAGAAGTAGGCAGTGATGGTTTGGAAAGCTGAAAAGATAACACGCCAACCGAGAGGCAGTCGATGACGGCTCAGAAGGAAGATAAACGAACACATCATCCAAGAAGCAGGCGGTGATGGTTCGGGAAGCTGAAAAGCGAACACACCAACCGAGAGGCAGTTGGTGATGGTTTAAAAGGATAAGTGGACACACCAACAGAGAGATAGTCGGTGACGGTTTTGAAGGATGATAAATGAACACATCATCCAAGAAGCAGGCGGTGATGGTTCGGGAAGCTGAAAAGTGAACACGCCAACCAAGAGGCAGTCGGTGACGGTTCAGAAGGATAAGCGAACACATCATCCAAGAAGCAGGTGGTGATGGTTTGGAAGAAGGATAAACGAATACATCATCTGAGAAGCAGCGATGATGGTTCGGAAAGCAAAAAAAAGCGAACACGTCAACTGAGAAGCAGTTAGTGACGGTTCGGAAGGAGGATAAATGAACACATCATCCGAGAAGTAGGCGGTGATGGTTCAGGAAACTGAAAAGTAAACACGCCAACCGAGAGGTAGTCGGTGACAGTTCAGAAGGAGGACAAACGAACTCATCATCCGAGAAGCAGGCGGTGATGGTTTGGGAGGCTGAAAAGTGAACACGCCAATTGAGAGGCAGTCAGTGACGGTTCAAAAGGATAAGCGAACACATCATCCGAGAAACAGGAGATGATGATTCGGAAAGCTAAAAAGCAAACACACCAACCGAGAGGTAGTTAGTGATGGCTTAGAAAGAGGATAAATGAACACATCATTCGAGAAGCAGGCGGTGATGGTTTGGGAAGCTAAAAAGCGAACACTCCAACAGAGAGGCAGTCGGTGATAGCTCAGAAGGATAAGAGAACACGCCAACTGAGAGGCAGTCAGTGATGGTTCAGAAGGAGGATAAACGAACACATCATCCAAGGAGTAGGCGGTGATAGTTCGGAAAGTTGAAAAGCGAACACGCCAACTGAGAGGTAGTCGGTGAAGGTTTGGAAGGAGGATAAACGAACACATCATCCGAGAGGCAGGCGATGATGGTTCGAAGAGCTGAAAAGCGAACACGTCAACCGAGAAACAACTAGTGATGGCTCGGAAGGAGGGTTTAGGGTTTGATTTAGGGTTTTGAGTTGAATTTAGGGTTCTGAGTTAGGCTTTGAATTAATTTTGAGGTTTTGAATCAATTCTGGGGTTTTGGATTTCATTTTGAGTTAAGTTTAGGATTTTGAATTTGATTTAGGTTAGTTTTAGGGTTTAAGGTCCAATTGCAAACATATGGGGTGTCGACAGGTGCCCTTTGGTTATTCACCTTAAGCATTTCAAGGGCGAAATTTCTTTAAGTTGGTTAGTGTAGACACTTCTATCTGCATTCACTTGTTGGTGGATTTCTTCGGAAGAGCTCACCACAATTGTTGTGAGGCATTTTCCAGTACTAGAACTCAAATCGCATCTAAAACCTACCCAATACCATAAACCAATCCCTAAACACAGACCAAAAGCCCATTTAATGGTCCATTCATTCGAAAGTGGGCCCAAAATGTATGCTAGGTGCACCTAGTTGGCGCAACTCGTTGGCACATTGCTTTGGTGCACCAACCTGGCGCACCTACCCTATATCAGTGGAATTCAAAGCTTCAGTCTGTTGTTTCATTGGGTGGATGTTGACTCTTCCGTTCCTTATTAGTCACCAATCATGCATGAACAATCACATTCTTGTCCCTAAGCCCAAAGTCACATTTGCTTTATTTTTGCCAATTAAAATCCACTTAACCAAGTCAGTCCATGCATTTATTCACGTAGCTAAACTATGTATTTCTTCACCAAGCCATTGCATTTCTCTTCATGTAGTCGTTGCATGCATGCACACATGGCTTCACCAATGAAGCTCTTGGGCTCCATGGCTTTTGGTTGCCCAGCCTCTTGGCCTTCCAACCACACATGCATGTCATCTACGTGAGGGAGGCTTTTGGGTTGCAAGACCTTTGGATTCCTAGCAGTTACATTTCAAGGGTTTAAACTTCCAACTCTTGTCTCTCTCTTGGTCTTCTAGGCTGGCGAGCATCCTTTAGTCCTCTCTTGGCTAGGACTTTTGCTCTTTCTCTTGGCACCACCTGCACTTCTCACTGGGATTCTCTCCTAACAACCAAAGCCTCCTCCATAGTGGTCGTGCAACAACAACCCTCCTCCACTCTCCTCTCATGTCACCCACCAGCACCTCCATAGCCCGTCTTCACATCCTCTTAGCACCTAACACAGCCATCGCAATACAACACCTCACAGCGACCCATCACTCACCATAGTAGCTGCCACTACTCCAACCTCTCTCACAACCTCTTCTCCATCACAGCAAGCCTTTCTCTCTCTAGTTGGCGTCCCTGAGCTCCACTCCTCTCACATCCATAGCTCCTACCATTCCTAGCACCTCTCAGGGCCTCCTCCTCCACGTACTACAGCAACCCCTTATCAACCAGCCCTTCAACCGAACGTCCATAGCACCTCTCTCGGCCTCATCGCCACCACAACTTCGGCCATCCATCTCATCCACCAAGCATAGCCTCCATGTAGACCATTGCCATTGCACAGTCTTCCTAGAGCCCTTGTGGTCGCCCTAAATAGCCTCGCCTCTGCCTCTGCTGCAACTAGAAATGTCAAACTAGAGTGTTCTGCTGTAAGATGACTTCGAGAGGGACACCTGCATGTCACGTAGGTGAGCATCCATCCATATAGTATGATCTTGGTTCCCCATGTATGTTTTGGTTTCATTTACAAGCTTGGTAGTCCTTTTGGGTTAGTTTTTGCTCATGTTTTGTCCAGCCTTTCTTTGGGTTACACCTTCTATTTTGCTTGCATTGATGAGACCCAACCGTGTGTGAGGCTCCAGCCGTTGAACATGGGGTGTCACTCATCCCAGCACAAGCTCTGCTCCCTCGACACCTCACGATCCTTTCCAGCTTGGAAATGGCCTGGTCACGACATCCCAGCACTGCACCTTGTTTTGTGTGGTTTTCGCGAATGATTTCGATTCCACCATTCTTAATTTATCATCCAGCATATGTAGCACTTGCATTTGCATGATATTTAGCATCATACACGCATTATTAGCACTAGTTTTGCACTTCATAAAGTGATGATGCTTACTATTCAGACTTTTTGGAATTGGATGTTGAAGTGGATTGTATTTCTGCAATCCCTTTGTCTCGACACCTGATTTAAGGTCTAGTGTGGCTGAGCAGTAGGCCATATTCCACACCTCCTATTTTATTCACATAGCATTAAGTATCCCATTTTAGGCATGAATTTAGGGGCACACATCCATTTGCAAGGCATTACATATCGCCTTTGGGCATATAGTAAAGGCATCCATATGTTGACATAGCCCCATAAGTGAGTGAAAAGTCTTGACTGATCGACTTGTCAGGCACATGGGAGTGTCTAATACGTTTCTCGTGCGTAACAGGGATCCTTACCATATTTTTTGGCACACAATAACCTTCCCTTTGGCATGAATCGAATCATATTTGCATCGTTTTCATTTTATTTTCATTTTTGTATGGTTTTCCTTGTCTCCCATTTTAAGTAGATTAGGTGGTGACTCCTTTACTTTGTTATCCTTGCTATTTATTCCTCGCCTTGGTTTTTGCCATGACTTTGCTCAGCCTCATGCGCTCGACCATTTCATGCCCACGAGTGGTCACCTACTTGGCTATAGTTAGGATGTAACAACCCAAATTTAAAAGTGGTGTTTTGGCCAGATGTTTTAATGGAGTTCTGGGTCATTAGACGTTGTGTTCCCTGCATTCATTATGAAACGCAGCTCTAGCAGCATTCTACGCTTGGATTAGTGGATTTCAGGCCTTCTTGATGTTTTGTTGTTGTGGTGCTTTGCTTACCCTTGTGGAAGTCTTGAGGGTTTGCTTTTAGCTATGGAGATCTATTGGCATTCTCTAGTGGTTGATCTCTATTTGCACGAGCCACGTAGACGGGGAGTGGTTGCGTGGTTTGGTGTTGTGCTCGCAACTTCCTTCTTTCTATTCTTCTTCATTAGGCCGCACACCTCTTTTCCCTTCTTCTTCTTATTCTTCTTCTTTCCCTCTTTTATAACAAATGGAGAAAGAGAGAGAGGGGAGAGGGACGAGAGAGTGAGAGGGCAAAGAGGGTGAGGGAAAGAAAGAGAAAGAGAGATGGTTGGAGTGGGAGGAGGAAGAGGTTGTCGTCGCCATCGCATCGCCGTCATTGTCTCGAGGAGGAGAAGACCCAGAGCTGTGGCTGTGGAGGAGGAGGAGGTTGCGTCGTGGTCGCTCGTCACCACCATGTCTTTGGTGATAGGTACACGCTCTGTACGCCTTCTTTTATTTTTCAAATTGGATTCTTAGGTGCACGATAGTGTGCTTGTAGTATGTGGATGGTTTGATAAATGTTTTGATGCATTTATGATGGATTTATGGCCATATTTATGGCTTGGGGTGAATAGTGCCCTTGTGTGGTTCTTTTGGTGATTTCTTGAGCTATGTTTGATGGATCTTTGTGTCATTTGCTCCAAATGGAAGATCATCTTGAGATCTTTATTTTGGTATATTGCATGCTAGTTTTGATTTGGTGTTTTTGGAGTTTTAGGTTTTGGGTTCCAAATTGGGGTGCCCCACTATTGGCTGATTTGACATGCCATTTTTGATTCACTATGCCAATTTTGCTATAAGTTTTGCCCTGAGCCCAGATTTTGGTTTACCATTTTGGGTTCAGTATATCGAATGGGTCCTCTAGTGTGAAGGTGTTTGACCCTAAGCTGACTATGGCCCATGTGAGACATAAGTCAGTAGATGTCTCACACTTTGGTGCCAGAACATGGAGTTCTAGTTGTGGTTTGTGTTAGTGTTCATTCTTACAAGTTAAATGGAACTTCGAGACCATGGTTTTGGTTCTTTTGTGGTGTCTTCTAGATAAGCTTGATACTTAGATGACACTTTTGCTAGTGTTTTTTCTTGGGTTTTCATCATGGGTTGAGTGTGGTACTCAAGAACTCAGACGCTCCCAAGGTGTGATTTTCTAGGCCTTACAGAGGAGCTATCAAGGTTGTGTTTTGAGTTGTGCTTTTGATTTTCGGTTTTCGTGCTAATTTTGGCACAATGTTTTGTGGTGTTTTGAGTTGTGTTGGAGATGTGATTTTAAATGATTTCAAAATGGTTTTCCAAAAGAGTTTTGGAATGAGAAATGCCTACGTGTGCAAATGGCTTTGGAAAGAATTTTCCAGTGTTTTCTACGTACGGTGGCCAATAGAGCAAAGGGTCATGTTGTCTGGACCAAGGGATGTAGGCCACATTCCTAGGTGATCGAGCACATCACCTAAGTTGAGGTCTGAGACCAAGAGCTTGAGGTGTGTTTGTCGGATCCTTGAGGTTTGATACTCCTGGATTATCATTCATGAGGTTGAGGCTAAGGTCCGTAGGTTGAGATGTCGTCTGAACCTTGAGATATGACACTCTGGTTGTCATCAGGGACCGATACTCAAGGTACTATTTTGGACCTAGTGGTATCGTGATAGCGGACTCAAGTGGTATAAAACCTCTGTGTAGTTGCATGATATGCTGTGCAGGTGGAGTACCTAGACTTGTGGGTGTTGACTGAGCCTAGGGGTGAGGAGCCTCTAGTGGTTCGGAGAACTGTGCTAGGGCACCGAGAAGGCATATCTTGTGGTTTGCCCTAAGAGATGGTAGCTTGCCTTGGTGGAGTGAGTAACTTTCCAAGGTGGGATTAGCTTTTGATAGTCTTACAGGAGGTAGGACTATGAGACAAGCAGACTCCTCAATAGAGTGGTTGTCCGTGGCAGTGCAGACACCATGGTAGCTTCTTAGTGGACTGTTTGTGACCAATGTTGGCTGCTTGGCGCTAGGCAACATGACACGTTGCTTGACTTATGATTTTTGCTGAGTTCTGATTCAAGAAATCAGACTCTGGCCTAGAGAAGGCTATGGTGTGCGGCTTTGTGGTGTGGTGTTTTAGAGTAATGGCTCCGTGGTTTTGGTCTAGGGTGGACTGTGGTTCTAGAGCTGAGGCTCTGTGCTTACTTTTTTTATTTTCTTGTGTTGTCGTGGTGAGTGACTTGGATACCATAAAGAGTGTTTAGACACCATTGGTTGCCTGATCTGCACAGAGTGCCTGTGGGATCAGGTTGTGTGCTTTGACGTGGTTTTGTGCTTGATTTGGGAAGAGTGGCCATCTAGAGCGTACATAAAGAATTTTCAAAAGCATGCATATGGTCTTTAAAAGGAAAAGAAAAGAAAGGTTTTAAAGGAATGGTGTTCGAGGTTTTGCTACCTGTTGAGCAATAGTGGATTGCCTTTTGTTTAGTGTTGCAGCATTCAGGAGGGATGCCTATTGTAACGACCCAGGTTTTAGGAATGGTGCTTTGGCCAGATAATTAAGGTGAAATTCATGCGTGTTAGACTTTGGAGGTCCCAATGCCTAATGTGGGACACGTTCTCAGTGGTGTCTAACGCTAGGATTGTGGGTTTCTGGCCTTTTGGCGTGGTGTGGTTCGGGTCTTGTGCTGGCCCTCATAGGAGTTTTGTGGGTTTCTCTTGGGTCGTGGAGGTTTGGTGGTGGGTCCCTAGTGGCACGAGTCATGTGAACGTGGAAGGTCGCATGGTTTGGTTTGGTGCTTGTGGCTTCCTTTCTTTCCTTCCCTTCTTTCTCTTTCCTTTTCTTTCTTTCTTTTCTTTCATTCTCTTCCCTGGGCCCCACCCCCACCCCTTCCTCTTCTTCTTCTTCTTCTTCTCCTCCCATGCGTGGGAGAGGGAGAGAAAAGAGAAAAGAGAAAGGGGAGGTGGGAAGGAGAGAGGGTTGCGAGAGAGAGAAAGGGAGATGGTCGGGAGGAGGAGGATGTAGCCGTCGTTGTGCCGCCGTCGTCACATGGAGGAGAGGAGCAGCTCGTGGCTGGAGGAGGAGCGTCGCCGTCTGTCTCGCGTCGCCGTCCGTCTCACGTCGCCATCCGTCTCGCGTCGCCGCATCTTCGGTAGAGGGATGCACCCTGTAGATTTTATTTTGATTCCAAATTTGTACCAAAGGTGCATGTTAGTGTGCTGGTAATTGTAGTGAATTTTATAGAATTTATTGTGCATTTGTGGGCCATTTATGATCGTATTTATGGTTTGGGGTGAATAGTGTCTCTTTTGTATTTTCTATTTTTTTCTCGAGATCCGCTTGATGGATCTCGGTGTTGTTTGTCTGAGTTGAAAGATCTCGTTGAGATCTTCACTTTCATATAATGTTTGCATGGTTTGCAGGATTGGGCTTTGCGTCCCATTTCGGGTTGCCCTGCAGTCGCCTTGTTCGGCATGCTGAATTATTTCGGTATGCCGTTTTTATTGCAGATTGTCCCCTCGACCCTTGGTTCGGTCAATCGAATTTATTCGGTCTACCGTTCTAGGAGTATTGGGTGTTGATAAAAATTTTGGTTCTGCCGAATCAGGGGTTTTCGATCGACCGAGTGGTTTTTCGATCTACCGATCTGGTGCCCTGAGCCCAGATTCGATCGACCGTTCCATTTCAGTCTGCCGATTCAAGCCTTGATCCTGCATTAAGTTATCTTATGTTTTTATTAATATATATATATATATATGTGTGTGTGTGTGTGTGTGTGTATATATAAATATATATATAGATATATATATACATATATATATATATATATATATATATATATATATATATATATATATATATATATA
>JAMKQA010047403.1:0-15558 GCA_024699735.1 Posidonia australis | reverse complement strand
GTGAGGAGAGTAAATTGACTAAAGGAAATGATGAATTACAAGTATTCAATGTGTGTGTTAAAGAGGCATAAATGAGTAGTATTTATAGCCACATGATCTTCATCAATTGTGTCTAATGACCACAATAACGGTCACAAACGGCTAGTTCTTCGGTATGCCGTTTTGTCCTTCGATGTGTCATTTTGTCCTTCAGTCTGCATTTTACGGTCAATTCGGTATGCTGTTTTTATTTCAGTATACCGATTTCTCCTGAAACGGTATGCTATTTCTGCATTTTCCTTTGATTCCTCAGCTCTTCGAAACTCCGACGCATGTTCCGTTTTCTTCTGATTCAGTATGCCGTTTTTCCTTCGATATGCCGATTTGCTTTTCTTCTTTATATAAACGGAAGGTTGATGAGTGTACCGTTTCTTCTGACTCATGTTCCATTTTTCCCTGATTCGGTATGCCGTTTCTCTTACAGTATGCCGTTTTTGTATGAACGGTATACCGAAATATCTTTGGTATGCCGTTTTTGTTATGAACTGAGAATCTTAAAGAATATATGATTTTTGTCCTTAACATCTTTAATCCTTTTTCTAAGTATTAGTTTACAACATTTAATTACCTTTGTATAATCATCAAAATAACCAGATATATTTCTAACAAAGCTATCATGCCATCCTTCTCCTTACGTTGGGCTTCAAACATAACTAGCTATTCTTCGTTTTGCTTAATTCATTGCCTTAGCCTAATGGGTGAGAGGGTCAACATGGTCTAACACCTTCAATATTGTTTCCATGTTGCTCCTATCTTGTTGCACAAGATTCCTAGTCTTGGTGCTGCTCTCAAGTCAACATTCACCATCACCTTCACCATTTGGTTTATCCCCATTAGAAGAATACCAATCCTCATCTTCGAGTACTTTAGTAACCCATATTGTGATATCAAGGAATTTCACTTACATACTAGAAAAGAAAACATATTACATAAGAACTTTGCGCATCAATAACTTGATTAAGTGATTTATTCATTTTACTTACAATAGTCATAGATAAGTCGGGCAATCTCCACTTTGATTGCGTGAAGAGTTTCGATAAATCTCACTCACAACCCCAATAATTGATGTGAGGTAGTAGTTTGGATGTATCAATTATTTCGATATTAAAGTGCCAAAAGAACCACAACTATGATATAACACAGGAGAAATAGATATGATTAATATGAGGAGATTGAAAACTCTCTAGGATAGACATATGACACCTTTATGATAGACATATGACATCAAGTTCCATGAGAATTCTAATAACACACAAACGCCTTGAAGACACTACTAGGATATCAAGTTTCAAGAGAAGTCTAACAGTACATAGACACCACAATGACATCAACCAGAAATAAGCACCTCTATGACACCCGATTAACAACATAATGATAGTACAAATACAACTCTATGAAACAAATAACAACAACATCACATCAAATAATAGCAACATGACTTATCATAATTTTTTGTACAACAATA
This sequence comes from Posidonia australis, assembly GCA_024699735.1. Taxonomy (NCBI): domain Eukaryota; kingdom Viridiplantae; phylum Streptophyta; class Magnoliopsida; order Alismatales; family Posidoniaceae; genus Posidonia; species Posidonia australis. The sequence continues at coordinate 14,054 of JAMKQA010047403.1, read as the reverse complement.
GTAATACTTACCAAAAGAATTGTTGGATAGCTATCAATGTAACGTAATTTATTATCTTCTTTGAGTTGTAGCTTATATTTGGCTTCAGATGATTGGAAGTGGAGGACTCTATAAATAGTTGTTTCCCATGAAAATTCTTTTATTGTGGACAAGTCATCCACATAGTAGAATTGTAACATCCATAAATTCATTTTGTAATTATTTACATTTTAATGAATTTATCCCAAGACGTGTGTTATTGCTCAGAGACCTGTTTGTGTGATTTTGTGATTTTGGACTTAGGTCTTGTAGGCTGGCTTCTGTTTGTGTGTTCCTATACATGGTTGGCATTGTGCGTGTAACATTGTACTTGTGGATCCGTGTGTGGATCCGTATGGGGCCCGCATTTGTGGGACGATTGGTGTGGCTAGTGGCTGGCTCATGCTTGAAGCCAACAGGTGGCCTCTTGCTGGAGCCTAGTGGTTGAGCTATGCATGGTGTGGCTAGTGGACAGCTAGAGACAGGCGGGTGCATGCATGGTGATTGGACATGTGCATAGCTGCTCCTTCCCGTGCGTATATAACTGCGATCGAAGGCTTCCCCCGCACCTCACCCTTCTTCACTCGCCATCTGTCTTCGTCTTTTTCCTTCTCCTCCTTCCCAGGCGTACACCCTTTCCCCCTCACCTCTCCTTTCCACCCCTGCACCCCCTCTCTTTCCCCCACCCATCTCCCCCATTTTCCCCTCCCCTACCTGTGCGCTAGCGAGAGGTTGAGAGTGAAAGCGAGAGGCAGAGGTGGCTGCATGGCTTGTGTTGGTGTGGTTGGAACTTCGAAGGTCGAGGAGGCTCCTATGGAGGTCGTGCTCGTCGATGGTTGGCCGGAGAGTGAGTTGAGTCGCCAGAGGTCATTTTCAAGTACGCACCTCCAATCTAATGAGTAGAATACATGAAAATGGTATAAAATGATAGGAATGCATGAAATCTAGGTAAATTTACATTCCTAAGATTTATTGTGAATTTATGATGATTTATGGTGGCATTTATGGCCATTAATGCTGTTGGGTGGTTTTAGGTTGTTTTTGACCCCTTTGGCTTCTTGAATTTATTTCTTCTTGCATGATGAATGGATTTTGGTTTTGTTTGTGTGGATTTGGAATAGACTCAAGGTTCTACAATATATGTTTTAGTTGCATTTTAAGGTGCTTATTTTGGGGGTCCGCCTGTTAGTCCTATTTTAGGCGATTTTGCGAGTGTAGGCTAAGAGTTGTTTTCTGCTTTCGTAGAAAATGGCATACCGAATCATTTTGGTATGCCATTTTTCTGTCAGATTAGGTCCTCTAGTCGAAATTCGGTCGGTCAAATCTCCTCGGTCTACCTTTTTTAGCTATGAGTGTTGACCGTTGTGTCCCAGCTCAATTGACCAAATTTATTCGGTCTACCAAACCAGGAACTTTCGGTCGAGCAAGTCGGTTTTTGGTCTACCATTTTGGGTGCCTGCACCTATTTCAGTCGATCGATTCTAGTCGGTCTTCCGATCTAGGAGATTTCGGTACACCAACTCCTTTTCGGTATGTCGAATCAGGGCCTAGCTGTTTTATAAAATGTGATTTCCATGTGTTTCTCATATTGGTTTGTTTCGCCCATTTTAGATGAGATCGTAGGCCATCAGTGATGGTCTCGTGGGACACTTGATGTGCCATTTTGTAAAGCTTTCGAATAAATTTCTAAAGATATAAAATGATTTGAAAATGGTTTTTAAAAGAAATGTGTTGGCCTGTTTTGGAAAGTGGTTTTCCTAATTTTCTGTGTGTAGGCCAAGACATTGTGGGATCGTGTCGTCGGGACTAGGGAATGTGACGACATTCTCGGGTGGTCGGGCGCGTCTCCTTAGTTGAAGTCAGGGGTCGAGATACCTGATGCTAATAGTCGTCAAGTCTTGGAGGTATGAGACTCCTTGACTATCGTCTCGAGGCTACGGTTGTGGTCTGCAGGTCAAAGTGTACTGTGGCATAACGAGGAGGTATGATACTCCTATTGTCGTTGTGAGCATTGAAGTTTGGGTGTTGTCGGGTGTGGAGGTATGACACTCCCTCCTGAGCATCATGTGGAAGACACCGTGAGGAGGCGTACTCTGTGGTGGCCAATGTAGGTGGGACATGTACCCTTTAGCTGGTAGAATCCTGAGAGACAAGACTACCTTCCCAGAGGGGTTGGCTTTGTGAGGTTCTCTAGGTAGGAGAATCATGGAACGGTGATCGCTCTTGCATAGGGTAGCTTCGCAGTACAGTGCACCTTGGTGGCTAGAGTTGGTTGCTTAACGCTAGGCTCCCTAACTCATTGTGTGTGGTTTTGGCCATTAAGGGACTTGTTTGTAGTTTTGGGCTAGTAGTCGTAGAGCATTGTTTGGCCATTTTGGCCGATGTGGGCTATGTTTATTGTGGTTTTCAACCTGTTGGGCCTGGTTGGTCAGTTTCAATGGTTTTGAAGAAAATGATTTGCGAAATGATTTTCAAGGAAAAATTAATATAGATTTGTTTTCCGCTGTTTTCGTGGGATGCATGCTGGGTGACTTTTATCACTCACGTTTTCTTCGTAGTTTTTGGGTTGCAGGTGTAGATATGCAGATGGGTTTTTGCATAGTGTACATATTCCAGAATCTCGTTGCCACACACATAGGTTCCTGGTAGATGATATTTCTATTTAGCTTTTAATTTCCTGTAATTTAATTTTCTTTTTAAATTATTATGGGAATTGGGGACATTACAAGATTGCTCCAGTAAGGACACGGAGTGAATCATTGGGAAAGATGTATAATGCAAAGAGAAACAAAATTAAAAGATTGATAATATCCTCATTGTCTGCTAGTGTTTGTTTTTCCTTTTTCTTGGATACAATATTTTAAAGTACATTCTCATCATATTTGGCCTCTATAATTTTTAAGTTGTTGAAGCATCGATACAAAATAGTAGATAAGGTAGGCTTATAGAGGTTTGATGATACACCATTTACAATAGACAACCTCCAAAGCAAATAAACATTCATTAGAGCAAGTTTTATCAAAGATTGAGTAATGCAAAATCCACTTTTTTTAGCATTATAATATGCTAGTAGAGTCTGAACAAAGGAGTTGTCTAGGGATCTATATTAAAAAAAGTGCTCAAATGGAGATTTTAAGAAAAGCTCTCACTAGGTAGGTTTCATTCTAACTACATATTTCCTGTAATAGAGATAAATGTAATGAAATTAGGAGTGGCAATCGATTAAGTCTAGGTCTAGTCTACCTATATCTAGACCCAGACCCATTTTTTTCATAGGTACGAGTTTGGATTTGGGTTCTAAAATTAAGACCCAGACCCAGACCCATGAAGATAATGGGTCTGGGTCTGGGTCTCGGGTCTAATGGGTCGTTATAATGGGTCTGGGTCTGGGTCTCGGGTCTAATGGGTCGTTCAACCTATTTCTCAACTAAGATTCAATTATTCAAATGATTTAATGAAAGTAGGAGATTTTAATAATCCAAATTATTGAAATAAACATATCCAAATATATATTCAAGATTCAACTCTAATATATCTCAAATACACATTTAACATTCAACATTCAAATAAACTTTACTAAATACAATGACATTCAACTGAGATTCAATTATTTAAATGATTCAATGAATGAGATAATGAGAGAATAAAATTTGAGAGTAGAATAATATATATTATATATATAACATAAATATTATACATTAGTCCTTATATTTAATTTATAATATATTATATATAAATTGGGTCTGCGGGTCCACGAGTCTGGATATTTTTAGACCTAGACCCAATCCAATAAATGAACAAGTTTGGGTCACGGGTCCATGAGTCTTATTTTCATGACCCAAATCCATACTTTACGAGTCTAAATCTACAGATCCTAAGTCCATACCCAACCCATTGTCAGCTCTAAGTGAGATGAACAAAATGGTAACTGCAAGGAAGATGAGGATAATGACAGCAAATAACGAACTAGTGACAGACGAAAAAAGATTGATCTATCATATTGTCTTTGGCTACCTAAGTTGGCTTCTCCATCTGATTTTGTGGAAAGCTACTTTTACCTGAATGTGATTCAATGGTTTGAACAACCTTTCTCCCATTTTAGCCATTTTCTATTGAGTCGATTAAAGAAGAAGAAGATTGATTGAAAAATAAGAAGAACCCAAGGATCAAGGAAGAAGAAGAAGATTGGAAAAGAATAGTTTCGACACTGTGAAACAAAAATTTCATGCTGGTGCCTCCATTGAAAAACAAGCATTGTCCAAATCCTATGTCCATGGATATAGAAATATATATATATATGCAGACTGCAAAGGATATCTTTGATTGCAACCCAGTCCCATACTCTCCCAAAGCATCTAATCCCACCCATTTAATTAAACAAAGAGAAGAACATGACTGTTCATAAGAAGCAAATAAAATAAAATGAATAATTAATATACACTAGTTAGGGAGGAATTTTCTCAATCTGCCTGAAGGGACCCTTGTACCTTGTTTTAGACCTCACTCTTAGCTGTGCATGCATGGAAGCATGGTGGTAGGGGCCCATCCTTACATCTTACCGGATAGCTAGAAGATGGGTACATGTGCTTCCATGTGCGTTCCGTTCCTACACCAAACGGTTAGTGTTCTCCTTAACTTCTTCTGGTGGTGTCTTGATGGTGTTCTGATGTATAGTGATTGGGATCTTAACGTGATTATAGTGAAGGCAGGCACGCTTCAAATTTGCCCCTGGGTTGGTACCGCGGCAACAGCCATGGATGATGCAAAAACATGGGGAGTTAACATGGTAGGGTTGAAGAAGAAGGACCACTTAAATGATAGAGAGATGCCCTGGGAGGCAATGGAATTTTTATGTATATATCGGATGCCCTGGCCGGCACCACGATCCTCGATCGAGAGCTTACCGGAGAAGTACTCGTGTCGCTGTCCGGAGACATCCCACATGTTCATTGTCCTTCAGCTTTGATGTTTCTCACAATTTGATTGATCATGCCAAGTTTTGCTAGTAGTAGTTAGCTAGATGCTGAAAAAACTCTCAGCTTAATTAATATTAACAATCACATGTGACAATCATATTTATGTTTGATTAAATCTTTTATATCCCTGACATGTATTAAACAAATTCTACCAAACAGCTTGAATAATTCATGAGGATTGACTTGCCCATAGAAGGGAAAACTCTGAAGATACTGTCTACATGCAGTTATTTTGTTGTGACACACTGACTGAAAACCCTGAACGCAAACCCTGAACGCTATCCAAGTTGTAGTACTGTCGGACACTTCCTGCTGTGAGAGTACAGATCAGCTCGACTTTTCCATACATGCATGCGTGAATCAGGTCTCAGAAGACAATTACAGGTAGAGATTTCATATGCATGGCAATCGGAAAATATATGAACTCATTGATAGCCGTCAAAGCTCAGTTTTTTTTTTTCCTTTTCAGAAATCAGTCATGTAAACTCATCACTGAGGAGAGAGATGCTTATCAAAGATCTTTCATTGAAGCCACCACCCTGTACGTCAGACCGCCATCCTTTCAGCCTAATTTTCCTTTCCATTTCAGTGTGTGGGACAAGAATAATAAAACTTCCAAATGGATCACAGCTTGGTAGTGAACTGGTGGTGGTCATCCGTTCTCTCGCAGGGATCGACCGGTAAGATACACACATGCATGCAAGAGTTTTTCTTCGATTTGAAGGCATAGCAGATCCAGGGGCCGGAGCAGAATCTCACGGTCAGATGGGTGAGAGTAGACTTCACACCATGGTGGATGAGACCATGGGGGAGCTTCATGCAAAGACGGACGTACGGGAACCCGGCATGGATGAGTTTATTATAAAATTCTTAATTTATTTAATCACTAGAGAGTCTACCTATCGTGTACCAAGATCGCGATCCACCTCCATGCTTAGCGTCTTCCTTGGTAACCATATAATGACTCCTTACATACTACGCTGACAATGTTCAAAAATCCTAATAGAAATCCACTTTGTTGGGATTTGAACATGAATTCTCTCCCACATGTAACAGTTGTCACTTATATTTGTTGGGTTGGGTCCAGTTATGATGCAAATTACAAGTTTGACAGCGCTACACGAGCCTCAAGTGAGCTGTTGTTGCATGGCATTTACCTGTGACTTTGCTCATTATTTGATTACTTTTTGATCTCTACAGCACATGAAGTTCTATCTGGAAAACAACAATTGATCATGTGTCTTTGTATGTCTGAGATAAAGAAGAGAGGGGTTGAAAATTAATTAAAACCCATCTATATTTCTCCATGTGAAGGAAAGGGACAAAAAATGAAACCCTAGAAGAAATCCATGAAATCTCACCCTTTGCAGGACCACTTCCCATTACCGGCTTATTATTAGGGCAGGCGTTCTTTTGGCCTTAACTAGTCACCATTTCCTGTTGCATTACATCAGCTTTCTATCACCCACCCTCGTTTATGATTTTTTTTTTCAGATTTAGATATAAATATTGATAATTTAAGCACACATTACCCCCTTTTTTTGTTTTTTTGATGTTGCTTTTCATTAAATTTGATGAAGTTCATTGCATTACTATATAATACTTACAGTGAAGTTGAATTGCTTAGTGCAAGTATATATGAGATATCCATCTTGTATCCATATTCATTTCTGGTTTTTTAGAAGATATGAATTATCTATATCCGTCTTGAGTGAGTAAGGATACGCATATAGATATCATTTTTCAAATCTTCTATAATAATATCCATTCCGTATCTGTTATCTATATTATATCTATATTACACATATATTCTTTAATTTGATTATAACATTTTTTTTTTTAATGACAATAGTCATAATTTACTAATTTTCATATGATTAGTTATATAAAATATGTTCACTTACGTATATTTAAAGCATTAGACATTTTTTTTTTTTTGATATTCTATTATATCTATTTGTTTTATCTATGTTATTCTATCAAATATCTATATTTTAATCGTATCTATATCTGTTTTTTTAAGGATATGAATATGTATTTTTCATATCCGAATTATACCCATATCTATATCTCTATCTATACATCAAAAACAGATACAGATACAGTGACACCCAGTAACCCCTACTTGTATATATGCATCTTTCTCATGGGATTAATTGTGAACGTTGACATCCATTTGTTTGTTGTTTTGTTCATGAATGATAATAAAATAGTAGGGACTGCTAGTTATTTCACCTGCTACAATGTTGAGATGCCCGAAGAAGACCTCCTGGGGACCATGCATGCATAAATAGCGTTGAAAATTAAGAAAATGAAGACCATAAATCTTAAAGTAATTGTGGCAGCACATGGAGAGCCTAATTAATTAGAAATAGTGTAGGAAGAGCATTCTAACCACCTGATAAGATGCCTAATCAATTGCAGAAAATTACGCATGATGAAGAAAATGTACAACTTAATTCATCTATCCTGTGCAGGATATCTTGTGTGAGGTGGGAAACGAGAATAATTTATGCAACGGACCGGTGCAACACTCTCCACGACCACCATGCCGGCGGACGCATAACACTGGTGATAACCAAAACTACTGCCTTGAACGGCTGGCATGTACGTGTCAGAGCTGTCAGACACGTGCATTGGTAAATATAGTGAGAGAAACAAAAAGTGATAGCTTTAGAGAGAGAGAGGGGGGGGATTTGGAAACAGTGGTGGCCCAAATTTAGGACAAAATTAAGAAGACGGGCAACCATGACCCCATTCTCTTGTGTGGAGAATTCTTCCCAACCCTCTGCTTGACGGTGCTGCACATGGCAATCTTCTCCCCATTAATGACCATCTCTTTCCCTTCCTCTTTCTCTCTCCATCCATCTCAGCGAGCGTCTTCCATATATATATCTATATATATATAGATATATATACATATATATATATATAGAGAGAGACACACACACACATACCACCTCTCCTAGCTCCTTGTTCTCCCTTCTTACATCCACTGTCCAAGTCTTCTTGGACTACTCCTAGATCTCATCTGTCCTCCTCCTCCTTGGTCATGGAGAATTCATGGCCGAGAAGGAGTACCACGGCAGGAGCGCGAGCAATCCTCATCCGGAGAAGGAGACCTTCGGCGCACGGAGGTTCCAGAAGGAGCTTTCAGAGGAAAGAGAGGCCGCTCCTTCTCCGTCGTCGGTCGCTAAGGAAGAAGCTCCAGGAGCTTGAGACCCTCGTGCCCGGCGCTGAGGGTCTCCGTGCCGATCAGCTTTTTGTCCGGACCGCGGATTACATCTTCCACCTCAAGTTGCAAGTGCATGTTCTTCATACAATCTCCAAGTTCTACATGCCATGACTCGTCATCCATATATGTGTGAGTAGATGTGATGTGTGTGTGCGCGTGTATAGTACTAGTAGTAGTGGTACAGGCTGCCAAGGATTGATGGATTATTATTGCAAATATCTGGCCGTTTATTGGTGGGGTTATCTTAATTTTTTGTTCATATTGTTTACATATATGGATTTTAGTTAATTATAACAGTATTGTTATAAAAACAGTAGCTTATACTTTGTGGGTTTCTTTGTTTGTTGAGATTTAGTTGTTTTCATTTGTTTGAGATTTATGAATCTGGATGTACGGTTTGTAATTTCGGTGTTGTTGAATTGGGTATTTTATGTTTGAATGTTGTATTATATATATTGAGCAGATGGGGTTGGCTTCATTAGTGGTTTTGATGATTAACACGTGAAATTCTAGGGCTTTGTTTACTTAACTGGTTTTTTGAGATAATTCAATGATATTTTTCGTTTGGTTGTTTAAGCTGACATGATATTCTACCTTGAATTCTGGTTCGATAAGAGTTTTTACAAGAATATGATGAAGCAGTTCATTGATACTTGTGCGGTTGATTCTAATAACAGCATCAAACTATAATTTTTTTTAGCTTGTTTACTAAAATAAACAAACTCGACAAAAGGAGAGCATAAAAGTGAAAGATATTTTACGTAAAAATTCATATACATTAACCCTGAAATCAACTAGTATATAAAATGAAAAAAAAAGTTGGATAGATCTTTCTTTTTTTACTTTCTTTTAATGATACAAAATACATGTTAAAGTTATTTGTCCGGTAGAGTATATCAAAAACAATCACATCTCTGAATTTCATGTAGTTGTCACGAGATCTTTCATCAGACCAGAAAACACTTCTTATAGTATATAATCTTCATCCAATTCAAATTTAACAAAGAACTACTCTGACATACTTTTTAATTGAAAGTACTTAATTACAGTCATACATTTCTTTCCAAGGTTATTTTAACGAGTCCTTCTATAGTTACTAATTTATTGGGGAGTGATACCTTCATGGCCACTCTCTGAGAGAACTTATGTAACTCTAGATGGTTCAACACCATATGCAAATAAAGTATTAGCTAATCCTTTAGCTGTTAAAGATAACTTGTTATAAGATCAAAGTTTCAATATCTTACTGAGTATGGTAACAATATGATTGTGCTTTTCAATAAATTTATCCACAATTCATAATCTTTTCTCTTTAAACAGTATAGAATTTAGCTAGCCAACCCTTACAAGTACATCTCCTTTTATTAATTTCTTTTCTCTAGGATCATTTATCTTTTAAATCATTTTCACCTTGTTTAAAACAAATAAAATTCCTCACTACCATCTATCTAGTACTTTTTGAATTTCTAAATCAACTTCTCCTAATGAAAAATCCTTTTATCCTAACATATGCATTGTAGTACAAGTCTGCTTCATTTTTAGAACTAAATTCCCTTCCCATTAAGTATTTGAGAAGTGTAGTCTTGTTGTATATTTTATTCCTTCAACTCTTTCTCATCTATATCAAGATCTACATAAATGTTTCATCTTTATTGCCACACAAATCATACTTATCAATATCAACATTTATAGAAAAATTTCCACACTTGCTGTCAAATTCTTCGTTGACATCTATATAATCCTATATACACAAAAATGAAATTTTACCTTCATAGTCAGTCTAAAAAGAAGGTAAAAAAAATTTCCCATACAAAAAATTATCACACTCACAGACAAAACAAAGACGAAATAACAAAAAAATCCCATACAAAAAATAGACAGAATAAAGATGAAATAACAAAAAAAATTCCAAATTGATGTTATTCAAATCGCATATTTTTACTAATGTTTAACAAAAAAAAATTTTACCAAGACATCTAAGGTAAACATATATGATGATGTAAAAGATGTTGATTGTATGTAAAGGAAGTGATCATATCTTTGCTACCTCTTGAAATTCACGGATTACGACTCCTCGTTGAATGGGGAGTTTTTATGTTGTCTGTGAGAAGATGAGATTTAACTACTCTTCCATCAATGTTCCTTGATTTGGGATCGTCCGAAGAGCCTCGAAGACAGTCGGCTGTCCTTTACTTGATGATCGCCAAATGAGAACGTAGGAGGAAGAGATAGGGCAACAATCATTGGATGAGAACGTAGGAAAAAGAGATGGGACAATGACCACCAGATGAGAACACAAATCAACTGGGGCAATTGAAATAAAATGGTAGTGTATTTTTGTGAATTTAATCGTGGCCATTAAAGAGCTGAACAGCTGTTAAACGTTTAGGATTTTATGTGCCTACAGGGTGTTCCTTGTAGACACCTACATATGCATTTTAGCATATATATTTCTTACAAATAAGATATGAGGAATGATAATATTGTTTACGATGGCTTGAGAATATATCTTCAACATGCCTATTTACTATTACTACGAGATAAAAGTAGATAATGTCTGATCTTTAGCAATGCTTCTTGTAAAGGAATAAGTTGTGCATTGATGAACAAGAAGTAGGAACTTGCACTCTGAGCTTTTCTGAGAAGGAACACAATAAGTTGTGTGTTAGGCATATGATGAAGAACAACTATATTATAGATATGCTACCATTGGAACCATGGATAAAAGATTAGATTGACTCTCTAGATATTGATTTTTCTATTTCTTGCCAATAGAAAACATATCTTACTAACATCAAAAGGTGGACTTTTGTTTGGCTAATGATTGAATTATAAAAGTCGGCTCAACATTTAACGTATTAAATTCAAAAGATATAATATGGAAATTTTCATATCAAATTCTTTATTTTACATGTAATATTGAGATGTATATACAATCTATAACAAATATAGATGTAATAACATGAAAAAGAACTATCATTCAGTTGGAACCTATATTCGACATGCTAGTTTGTTCATGTATAAGTCCATGAAAACATCAACAACCTATTGATATATGATACAATTGGTGAGAAAATGATATGTTGGATCCCACAATCACTCAAGACTTACTTCTTGATGTAAGAATTGGTATAGAATTTTGTGTATGTGAACCAATGGCATCCTTGATATCGCTCACACTCACTCTTCTGGGAGTGACAATTTGTTGTATCCATTGGGAAATCAACTCGAGTAGTTGACCGAGTGCATTGTGATTTCATAATCTTCACCACTACTCAATGCACTACAAGAAAACAGTCTTTAGGCAACAATGATAAAAGCATCATAAAAAGAAAAATAATCAGTTACAAAAAAAATCATGACAGATTTTACACAGTCATCTAAAAAGGCATCGTGAAAAGTTTTAATGACAAATTTTCTGACAAATAAAATCCATCATGTAGAACATAAAAAATTGTCCATTAAGATGTGACAATTAATTTCTGTCAAGAAACAAATTATTAGTTTAAAACTTTTATTATTTTAAGATGTTGAACATAAAAGCATCATAAAAAGGAAAAAAAATCCATTACAAAAAAAAAATCGTTACAGATTTTACACTGTCATCTAAAAAGTCTGTGAAAAGTTTTAGTGACAAATTTTTTGACAAATAAAATCCATCATGTAGAACATAAAAAACTCTCTATTAAGATGTGACAATTAACTTCTGTCACGACACAAATTATTAATTTAAAACTTTTATTATTTTTATAGGTTGTGACAAATTTAGTATGTCATTATTACTGACTATTGTGGTGTGACATATTCATTGAACTTTGTGACAGAATGTTACTGTCATCGTAATTCTACATTTTATACTTTTCAATGACATATTTAAAGAATGAAGTCTGCACGATTTAATCATCTATCGCAATCAGTATAGTTATAAAGATCAGTCAAGAATGATGAAGGAAAACAAAGCCATAGACAACAAGCTGTATTCTTGCCAGTAGTGCATGGAAGTGATAGAACACTATATGCACAACAATATGGAGTATATTCAGAATAAAAGTAAAAACCAAAGAGAAACAAATATTTATTGAATTGTTGAGAAAAATTAGGTTTTGGTACATCAAAAATTAATATAAGCACAAATAGCAGTGTGCTTTATGAATGGCATGTGGAAGTTTGAGAAGGCAAAAAAGGCCCATACACAAATGATGGAGAAGAAATTTCATCTGAGTTTTGTGGTGCATGAGCATGATGAAGACGTCAAATGTAATGATCTTTCTATGGTATTAATTGGAGTTCCCATCGAAACTATGAATTGGTAGGGTTCATTTGCATTTAGATAGCAGCTAACTCATGGGTTGTATTGGGACCTTACAGTTCATGGTTGTTATAGACATCTAACACACTTGATTACTACATGCAGGCAGGACCACTGCTTCACAGGATCCAGAACAGAAGAATATAACTCTGATTGGAGTTGGGTCGATAGTTTGATCCATGAAAACAACACAAAAAGTACTGGTATACAAAGTTTTTTTTGAGATTTTAGAAAAACAAACATGCCAAAAGAAATGCCATGACTAAGAACCTCTGCAGCATCTTCTCCTTACATGGTTCTCTTTTCTATTCCTCAGGTTGTTGTTGGAGAGAAGATAAAACCACGTATTTATGGGCATCTGTATGATTTTGATCAGGTAAGAACAATCCAATCGTGACAGTTCCAGATCATACCTTCATCGTAGCATTTTGAGGCATTTACTTGATTTTGATCATGTTTCCTCATGATTGGACTCGGGAAAAAAAAATTTTGATTCGCGGTTTTTCTTCTTTTTACGAATATAAACTTCTTTTCACAAATATAAACGTTAATTCATGGTGTTATTTAAAAAGAAATAACATGTTTACCCGTTAAAAAAAACTGATGGTGCCCTACTACTCTGGTCTTTTCAATGATCAGTACGTACATTATCCTTTTATTACTAGTGTTGGTTATTTTAATTTATATGTAACATTATATGAATCTTATCATAGAAATTTATTTTGGATTTTAGATACATTCAAGGAAAGATTTACTTGAAAGTGACAAAATCTAATAAACGGTAGCGCAACACATGCCTAATGGACTCACTTGTCCAAACAATCTAAATTTACAACCTGACAGTTGTATCCATTTTTGTCACCTTTAGTTTGTTAAATTATGATTTTTATAATGGATGAGAAAGTGTCACCACTTACTGGACATGTCACAAAAAAGATATTTCCTTGACATTTTTTTTTGGTCAACTTTTGATGTGTCACAAAAAGTCGATGTCAACAACTATAACTACCATTTCAGAAATGAATTTTCTTCGATAAGAAAGTTCATTGTAATTAGCGACTGATTTTATTACAAATAGGACTGCTTAAAAAATAAATATTAGACTATTTCATGAGTGCAATGGTTGCTGTATGCACCATTTTTTATTTTTTTTTGGCCATGGTAAGTATTATTATTATATAAAAAAATCTACGGCGAAAGCCAGGTAGCAAAAGTGACAAAATTTAGGCAATGTCCATGCCAATATTACAGACGCCACGCATGGCAAAGTATAATAAGAACAGAGGGGAAGCAAAGGACAAAGCTATTACTGCGGGATATCATGAGACGGAGCAGCCTCCACAGGCGGGATAGCGGAGTCGATGGAGGGAGGAGCATCGGCAGAAGCAGAGAAGTTTTCTGCCCAAGCAGCCTTCATGGAGGCAACGGAACTCCTCAAATCCTCCTTGTCGGAACCTGGTAGAAGAGATTCTAACCAAAACTCCATTAGTCCAATTATATCAGAAATGGAAATAAA
>JAMKQA010047402.1:0-18192 GCA_024699735.1 Posidonia australis | reverse complement strand
CGAGTTTCTCGGGCGTTCGAGGGTGCCTAATACCTTCCTCGTGCGTAACAGGAATCCTTACCCATCCTCTGGTTAGCAGACATCCAGCCTTCCTATCTACATCCCATGCATGCATTCATCCTTTTGTGGTTTTCCTCGTCTTTCCCTTAAAAGACTAGGTGGCGACTCCTTCTCTTTTTTCTTTCATCCTATCCTTGCACCTTCGCCATCCGACTGGCATGGCTGTGGTCTCCTCCCTACCCCTCCTCCTCTCCGAGTCGGGCGCACGCGGTCACAGTATCAATTAAATAATTTCAAAACATAACAAGGCTGCAGCTCTAGCTAAGCACCAAAAGAACAATTTAAAACCACACGTGAGTCATGTCAATGTCACCCAGTACGTGTCCCTAAACTCATACACTAAATCGACAAACTTGAACCACTAACAAAGTCACGAAGAAAACACGATTCTCGAAAAGTCAATACATGCAATTAGGGAAAAACATTTGTAAATCATGACTTTTCAAACTCTTTTATCATTTTATTTTATTTTTTTAAATCTCATGCACATTTCCGAATCACTTTATGCATTTCAGGAAGCCATTTTCTCACCTAGCATCCAGCCCAAAGAACAAATCGTCTCATTCACAAAACAAGGTTGGAAGCTAGCAAACACACAAATCTCAATCTGTTTCAAAAACCAGTTGTATCATCCTGGCCACAGGTGACTGACCGAGCCTCAAGCAGTTGGCGTGGCTCCATCCTTGTCTACACTGCAGTGCTGCGGTGAACCACCCCGCGTAAGAGTCCAACCTCCCAAGTCGTAGCCTCAAAATAGCTTATCCTCACTAGTACAAGTACGAAGTGCGTCTACTCTGTGACACCCCTGGGTGCCCGAGTACCTGGGGACTCTAACCCCAGACCCGACCAACACCTACACTGAGGAATCTCTGGGTTATCATCTCCCGAGCCCTACTACAACACACATAGTCACGAGGCTCACTCCTCGGACCAAACTTGGCAACCACAACTTAGGCCCATCCCCAACTACTCAGAGGTCTCACTACCCCTTGTCGGTACAGCCAATTGGCTCTTAGGTGGCTTCTATAAATCTCAGCAAATCATTTAAAACATATGTGGCTTCCTTTAAGAACTCTTTTAAATCTCTTTTCAAAATCATCATTAAAAACTTATTCTCAATCACTTATGTTTACATTCATGGTTCTCACTAACCATGATCATATTATTCATTTCTCATTAACCATGATCATATTATTCATCCATTTACCATTCCATATTCATTTCTAGGCATTTCCTACTTATTTTAGGAAATCCTTATTCCAAATGCATTTTCCACACAATTCCATACATATAATGTTTTATCTTGTTATGGAAAACATCATGCAAACTTTATTTCTACATATACCATCTCATCATTTATTTTTGTGCATTATTCATGTATTTACAGGTATATTCCACATTTTAAATCAAAACACCTCTACTAAAACCATTTCTGAATTACTGGAAAAAAAACACAGGTTTCGTTGGTCATTTTCGTCAGTTGAAACCGCCACTTGGATCCGTTGGCCATTTTCGCTAGTAGGATCCGCTAGTGGTTTCCGCTTGACTCTTATAGGATCAGTGTAGAAAACCAAACAAAACCCAACAACTATAAATTCGTAAAATTACTAGAAAATCCACAATAACTCACGAAAAATACAGAGATCATTCAAGAATATCCAGAGCATGCATGGACATCATTTAACATCATCAAAACACAAGATTAACATGATTTCTATCCATGTTCCAGAGATCATGCAAATTTCACAAAATCCTACATATAAATCCATAAAAATTCGTAAATCAACTTTCCCCACATATTTTCCTTGTTTTCATGCTTCCATGATATTTACCACATCAAAATACACCTAGGCATGCTTTCTAGGAATTAAAAGAGGGAGGGAAACACATACTGTTTGAGTTCGTTGCGTTCCTTACTTTTTCGATGAGCTCTAGCAATCTCCGACGACCCTCTCCCGGCGTGAGCACTTCACTGGCGTCATGCTCTCTCCGGTGGCAACGAGTTCTTGATGGTCAACGGCTCCTCCTCCCCCCTCGCAGCTCTCTCTCTCTCTCTTCTCTTCTCTCCCACTCTCACTCTGTCTCCCTTGTCTCTCCCTCTCTCTTTGTCCCTCACACAAGCCAGCGAAAGGGGTATTTTATACACTCAAGAGTCACGAGCGGGGCAGAACAGTCGAAGTGGCAGTACGTCAAATGCTGGCAGGGTGGCGAGGTCAGTAGAAAACCTGGGCACAAGTGTCCAGCGGCGTTCACTGTTTTTCTGACATCTTACTATTCAAGCGTTTCACCAGCAGTTTTCGCCACCAATTCTTGCCACTAATTTCCACCACCAATTCTCGCCACCAATTCTCGTCACCAATTTGCGCTTGACCCTTATTCTGGGGTCTAGAAAGAGAAGACAGGGGCTCCAGCCACTCAAATCATTGGTAAACCTAACAAACATAAGTACACATTCCCATAATCATTGAGAAAACAAACCCCCAAGGTATAATTTCTCATATAAATATCAAATTCAATATACATATCATCTCAAATTATAACCATGGATATTACATTCTACCCCCTTAAATGAATTTCGTCTTGAAATTCACTACTAAGAAAACAAGTGGGGCTATAGGGACTACATGTCCACCTCTCACTCTCAAGTAGCCTCCTCCGTGCAATAGTGCTGCCACTAAACCAGCACAAGAGGAATTACTTTGTACCTGAGGACTTGTTCCTTCCTATCAAGTATCTGCACAGCGTCCTCCACCATGGACAAGTCTTTCTACAGCTCTCCTAGGTGAACTAGAATCACTTAGGAAGCATCGGTTAGACACTTTCTTAGCATCAAGACGTGGAACACACTATGCACGCCTGAAAGCTCCGGAGGTAGATTCAACCTGTAGGCAACTTCCCTGACCCTCTTAGAGATTCTGTAGGGTCTAATATAGCAAGGACTCAGCTTTCCCCGCTTCCCAAACCTTATTACACCTTTGGTTGGTGACACC
The DNA here is from genome assembly GCA_024699735.1 of Posidonia australis. NCBI lineage: Eukaryota > Viridiplantae > Streptophyta > Magnoliopsida > Alismatales > Posidoniaceae > Posidonia > Posidonia australis. Next base: position 15,142 of record JAMKQA010047402.1, on the reverse strand, counting down.
TTTAAGAAAACGAAGTCTCCCACCTCGAATTCCAAAGGTTTGCACCTCCGATCAGCATAACTTTTCTACCTGCTCTGTGAAGCAGCCAGTCTCTTTCTAATTAGATCCACTCTATCTGCATGCTATTGCACAATCTTTGAGCCTACAAGCCGTCTCTCGCCTACTTCATCCAAGCAAGTCGGTGTCCTGCAAGTTTTCCCATACAGTGCCTTGTACGGTGCCATACCAATGCTGGAGTGGTAACTGTTATTATAACCGAACTTAATTAGCAGCAAGTGTTCTTCCCAACTTCCTCTGAAGTCCAAAGTTCATGCCCTCAACATATCCTCTAGAGTCAGAATAATCCTCTTAGTATGCCCGTCCATCTGAGGATGGAAAGCCGTGTTGAAATTCAGAATAGTGCCAAAGGCCTCTTGTAATGTTCCCCAGAACCTCGACGTAAACCTGGTGTCTCTGTTAGAAACAATCGACATAGGTACCCCATGTAATCTGACTATCTCAACAACATACAGATCTGCTAGTTGTGATAATGGAAGATTCATCCTCATCGGCAAAAAGTGCGCTGGCTTCGTAAGTCGATCCACGATCACCCAAATTGCATCATTCTTTCTCCTTGTCCTGGGTAGACCTATCACAAAGTCTATAGATACATGCTCCCATTTCCAGACCAAAATGTCCAAAGGTTTGCAGCATTCCTCCGGGCTTTTAGTGCTCAATCTTGACCATCTGGCAGGTTGTACATCTTATCACGTGCTCAACAATCTTTTTCTTCATTCCAGCCCACCAGAAGTTCCTTTTTAAATCTTTGTACATCTTAGTGCTTCCTGGATGAATAGTGTATCTAGACTTGTGGGCTTCATCCGGCAATTTCTGTTTCACTATTTCCACCTAAGGAACATATAGGCGTAGGTTGTATCTGAGTCCTTCATCCATGCCAACAGAGAAGTGAGGCACTCCTCCTGCCTCCAACTTGGCCTAGATTTCTTGCACAAACGAATCCATCTGCTGAGTAGCCACAATTGCCTCCAACAATCTTGGGCGGATAGACAAATTCACCACCCAAACTCAAGCTGGTCCCTGAGACTGTCTCTGCAGTTTGCACTCCACCAACTCTTCCAACATGTGTCATTCCTTAATCATTAGGCTGGCCATCATGTGAGTGTGCTTGCTCAGGGCATCCACGACTATATTAGCCTTCCTAGGATGGTAAGATAGGCTAAAGTCGTAGTCCTTGAGGTATTCTATCCATCTTTGTTGCCTCAGATTCAATTCTTTTTGGGTGAAGATGTATTTTAAACTCTGATGATCTATTAATACCTCGAACTGCTCACCATACAGGTAATGTCTCTAGATTTTCAAAACAAAAACCACTGCAGCCATCTCAGCAGCAAATGACTCAGAGATAAAAGAAAATTAACTCCCTAAGTCAAATAAAACTCTAGCCATGCGGTCAGTCACAAGGAAGGAACCTAATTATCACATAATAATATTCATCGACATCATAGAAAAGCTGTGCCAGTTACAACAGTACATGAAAGATAGAGATCAAACTACATAACACTCTATTGCTCCTTACCCTCTACAACATCCCCAGAAGGACTAGCATCAGGAGCAGCTATGATAGATACCCATCCCTTGGTTGGTTGGTGGGGTGCATTCCCAATAGGCTTTGGAGGATCAGGGCAATTGTGCTGAACATGTCCAGTCTTCCCTCAGCTGTAATAGGTCATTTGTGCTAGGTTCCTTTGTCGATAATAACACTGTGCTGTCACATGCCCTGCATGACCACAAAAAAAACAAGCTTTTCTCTCCCCTAAACTGCTACTCGAACCAACCTGACTATATCCAACACTGCCTCCTCTCACCACAGGCTTAGAACACTCCTTCTTTTTCTTTCTAGAGCTCTCGAATATGCCAGAACGCTGTCCTCCTGAAGTAGAAGATCATGGAGTGAACTTCTTCCCCTTGCCTTTGGGGTATTCTTCTAAGAACAGCTTGCGGTCCTCCTCAAAATAGGTTGCCAATTCCATTGCATTCACCAAGGTGGGACACTGGTAGCCGAGAACCTCGATTTGAGTGCTGGAGTCAATCCCTCCATAAATCTCTTGGCTCGATGCTTCTCTGTATCGAATGTCTGTGAGAATTGCTCCAACCTGGTCAAAGCCGCCTCATATTCAGCCACGATCATGCTACCTTGCTTCAAGTTCCTGAATTCTCTGTCAAGTTGATCCTTCTCGTGCTTTGGGAAATATTTCTCATAGAAGGCATCTCAAAAGTCCTCCCACGAGATCATCAAGAGATCAGAATTTGAAAACTTCTTTGAGCACGTAGATCTCCACCACTGGTCGACTTCTCCCTTGAACTGAAAGGTAGCCAATCTGACCCATTTCTCTGCTAGGCACTCCATGCCTTCTAGGATCTTCTTAATTTCTAGCAGCCACACCTCACAATCTTCTAGCTTGCTCCTCCCATCAAAAGTTGGTGCACCAAGTCGACGGAATTCCTTAAGCCATAGGTCTACCTTAGTCCCCTCTGTATTGTTCCTACCGAAAGTCTAGGCAAACCCCTGAATCATGTGGCTCAGCTTTTGCCGTATGCCTCCCCAACCACTGTCCTGCTCCTCACCAGAACTCATTGTAGGAGTTCAACCTCTGCCTCGTCCTCTGGGTGACATTCTGCCAACACCACAAACAATCAAACAAACACACAAGCAATACATCAGGTGTAAATATTCTTCGTTGTGTAGTCTTTTAAGGAGTCATTATTCGGACACAACTAAATTGGTGCACTTAGTGAACCTAGGCTCTGATACCATTCTGTAATGCCCCAACGCTACACAATAGTACAGAAACTATCCAAATAATTTATTTAAATCTAATTTAGCAAAATATCAATTAAATAATTTCAAAACATAACCTAGACTTGTGTGTAGATGAGCAACTTCGAAAATTTGCACCAGAACAAGGCTGTAGCTCTAGCTAAGCACCTGAAAAACAATTTAAAACCACGCACGAGTGACATCAATGTCACCCAGTATGCACCCCAAAACTCATACACTAAATCAACAAACTTGAACCATTAACAAAGTCACGAAGAAAATGCGATTCTCGAAAAGTCAATACACGTAATCAGGGAAAAACATTTGTAAATCATGACTTTTCAAACTCTTTTATCATTTAAAAAAAAAAATCTCATGCACATTTCCAAATCACTTTATACATTTTAGGAAGCCATTTTCTAACCTAGCATCCAGCCCAAAGCACAAATCATCTTATTCACAAAACAAGGCTGGAAGCTAGCAAACACATAAATTTTAATCTGTCTCAAAAACCTATCGTATCACCCTGGCCACAGGTGATCGACCTAGCCTCAAGCAGTTGGCGAGGCTCCATCCTCGTCCACACTGCAGTGCCGCGATGAACCACCCCACGTAGGAGTCCAATCACCCCAGCTGCAGCCTCAAAGTAGCGTACCCTCACTGGTACAAGCATGGAGTGCATCTACTCTATGACGCCCCTGGGTGCCCAAGTACCTAGGGACTCTAACCCCAGAACCAACCAACACCTACACTGAGGGATCCCCAAGTTATCATCTCCTTGGCCTTATAGTACTACAGCACACATAGTCACGAGGCTCACTCCTCGGACTAAACTCAACAACTGCAACCTAGGCCCGTCTCCGACTACTCAGAGGTCTCATTGCCGCTTGTCGGTACAGGCAATCAGCTCTTAGGTGGTTCCTACAAATCTCTGTAAATCATTTAAAACATATGTGACTTCCTTTAAAAACTCTTTTAAATCTCTTTTCAAAATCATTATTAAAAACTAATTCTCAATCACTTATTTTTACATTCATGGTTCTCACTAACCATGATCATATTCATTTCTAGGCATTTCCTACTTATTTTAGGAAATCCTTATTCCACACAATTCCATACATATAATGTTTTATCTAGTTATGGAAAACATCATCCAAACTTTATTTCCATATAAACCATCTCATCATTTATTTCCGTGTATTATTCATGTATTTACAGGTATATTCCACATTGTAAATCAAAACACCTCCACGAAAACCATTTCTAAATTACTGAAAAAAAACACAAGTTTCGTCAGTCGAAACCGCCACCTGGATCCATTGGCCATTCTCGCTAGTAGGATCTGCTAATGGTTTCCATCAGGAAATTGCGCTAGGAATTTCCACTTGACCCTTATAGGATCAGTGCAGAAAACCAGACAGAATCCATCAACTGTAAATTCGTAAAATCATTAGAAAATCCACAATAATTCACCAAAAATATAGAGATCATTCATGAATATCCATAGCATGCATGGACATCATTTAACACCATCAAAACACTAGATTAACATGATTTCTATCCATTTTCTAGAGATCATGAAAATTTCACAAAATCCCACATATAAATCCATAAAAATTTGTAAATCAACTTTCCCCACATATTTTCCTTATTTTCTTGCTTCCATGATATTCACCACATCAAAATACACCTAGGCATGCTTTCTAAGAATTAAAAGAGGGAGGGAAACATGTATTGTTTAAGTTCGTCGACGTTCCTCAATTTTTCGGTGATCTTCAACGACCCTCTCCTAACGTGAGCACCTTACCGGCATCACGCACTCTCTGGTGGTGACGAGGTCCCGGTGGTCAGTGGCTCTTCCTTCCTCCCCCCAGCTCTCTCTCTCTCTTCTCTTCTCTCCTACTCTCACTCTATCTCCCTCGTCTCTCCCTCTCTCTTTGTCCCTTACACAAGCCGACGAAAGGGGTGTTTTATACACTCAAGAGTCACGAGCAGGGTGGAGCAGTTGAGGTGGAAAAGTGTCAGGTGTTGGCGGGGCGACGAGGTTGGTGGAAAACCCGGGCTCGAGTGTTAGGCAACGTTCACTGTTTTTCAGACATCTTACTGTTCAGGCGTTTCGCCAACAGTTCTTGCCACCAATTCTCGCCACTAATTTCTACCACCAATTTCTTCTTGACCCTTATTCTGGAGTCTATAGAGAGAAGACAGGGGCTCTAGCCACTCAAATCACCAACAAACCAAATAAACATAAGCACACATTTCCATAATCATTAAGAAAACAAACCCCCAGGGTATAATTTCTCATATAAATCTCAAATTCAGTATACATATCATCTCAAATTACAATCCTGAATATTACATGTACAAACTTGAACATACATAAAACTCCCACTTGATGAAGCATATGGAATCATTTACATTGTCTTATGTTCAAAGTCATTTTTAGGACAATGTTTGAAACGAAACTTGTTTCCCTTAGCTATAAGGTTATTTCCTGGCTTACACCTGTAGATATCTTATTCTCACATTCCTAGAGTCATCTAGGATAGGAACTTTTGAAGCACTCTAGATCATAGGACTGAGGATCTCTGACTTATTTTATAGAATTTTCATGACTTTTTAAAAAAGACAATCTTGATTTTACTTGGTTCAAGATTGTTAGCTGTGGCAGAGCTAATCCGCTCAAACTAGTGGCAGGCTTGAGTCCCTTGAACACTTTGGTGTGAGTCACTAGTTATGGCAGAGTTAATACTCTCATCTTACTCAAATTGGTAGTAGATTTAAGTACTCTGAGCTTAAAGAAGATATTTTTATGGCTTCATGCAATTTTTGAGCATTTTCTAGACTTTTAAGGAGTTTCTGTAGATTTAACATAAAAGATAGGGGTAGAATGCAAAAAGACCAGGATGTGTCTAGTAGTAGAGGCAACTAGTCTTATTGCCACAGGTACAGAGGACTAGTCTCGTTGCCATAGGTACAGGCGACTAGTTTAGTTGTCACAGGTATAGGCAACTAAACTTGCTGCCACAACAACAGGCGACGAGAATCCTGAAATTCTTTCCCTAGATAATTTGTCATCCCGAGCTTTAATATAATATATGGGGTATTTATAAATATTTTCATGATTTTTCCCATGATTATTCTAATTTCTAGGGTTTTCTAAGTACTTATATATTTATGGAATATCATATAAATCTTTATCAATGCTAGATAATTCCAGAAATTTCTAGAAGAATGGATGACATTGATTTTAATATCATATATTTTTATCATGTTCAAAAATAAGATATGATATTAGTTATCACCTTTTAATTGTTAAAATTATTTATAATTTAAAAAGATAATTTCAACATGTGCTTAGTTTCCAAACATTTATTTAATTACGAGATTGGAATTTGTTATAGATATATTTGACATAATGCTCGTAATTATTGGGAATTTTATCTTTTAAATTTGATTTTGATTTTGAAGTTGGATTTAAAATTTGATTTTAAATTCAAATATTTTCTAGAATATTCTAGCGATTTTGAGAGAGTATGAAAAGGTCAGGACTATTCGTTTATCGTTGCTAGATATTTTTTGAATCGGTTTTAGATTTTTATTTTAAACGTGGAGATATTTAGAACTCGTTGCCACAAGGAGCGGTGACTAGTTTGTAAAAGACGATTTTTGTCTACTTTTTCGCACCAGAAAATAGAACTTTCTAGGCTTCCAACGATCCTTATGGCGACATATCTAGATATGTCATTGGTCCCACTGGCGACAAGTTCTAAATACTCCAATTTTCAAATTTTCGAGCAGATTCAATATCTAGATATTTTCTTGACTTGTTTTTGACGAGATATGATGTCCTCATGTCTATAAATAGACCCTCAGACCTTTAGTTCTAGGAGGCCTTCTAATTCTGAGATAGTTTTGTTCAGAGAGAGAAAACCCTAGTGAAGTCTTGTCGAATTTTCACAAGGAGTTTTATGACCTTCTCTTTTGTCCCAATTCTACGTTCGTGCCTCCACTCTGGTGAAGTCTTGTCGAATTTTCACAAGGAGTTTTATGACCTTCTCTTTTGTCCCAATTCTACGTTCGTGCCTCCACTTCCTCCCTCCATGTCGCATACACAAGGGCGAAGGGAGTATCGTTCGATTACGTTTTTTTTATTTTCTTATTGCATTTCATATTTAGCTCATAGTATATGCATGCGGGGACAACCCTTGGTTAGTGTTCAACCCATTTAGTCATGTTTTTCAATATTATCTTTGATTTTATTTATTCACCTTGATTTAATCCAAATATGTTTGTTTTGAAGGAAAAAAGGAGCCACGTTGCACAAGGAAGCCACCGAACGACATCCAGCCATTGATTCGGTAAGCCGGTGAATCCATGACCTCAACTTCACATTAGATCTTAGGCTTCCATGTCAGATCAGGAGCAAACAACAAAGAGGTCTCTTACATCAACAAAAAGTAGCAATCACAGTGGGATCGGCTTTTGAGCCAACCCCTGTGCTACGTAAGTGTTCTTCCCTTTCTTTTTGTCATTTTTTCATTTATTCTTTGATTTAGGTGTCATTTTGGTCTAGGGGTCACGCGTATTGGGCTTCGTGACACCCCAGACTCTTCTCTTCGGATTTTTTCAAGTGATTAGGAGTCTGGATCTCTAGCCGCTTGTTCCTATGATGCTGGAGAGAGGGGCAATGTGATTAGACACCTTTTGGTTGACGACTTGTATTCTAGAGCTTTTTCCTATAGGCTTTCATTTTTTCCTTACCTGTGCTATTTTTCTTTAGCCTATAGTAGTGTCGTGGAGCAATAAAAATTGAATAATCTTCCTGTCCACTGTCTCTTTTTTATTTTTATCGATTTTTAGGGTTTGTTTTTTGTCCACCAAAAGGGTGGAAACTAATCGTGTGATAGTAAAATTAAAATTCCTTAAGAGTCTCCTTCTAGTCTGAACAACCAAGCCGAGTGAACCGAGCCTATGCTAGTCACTCATCCATGCTCTTGTTTGGTTGGGATTACTAGACTAGGAAACTTAAGGTATCCTAGGGGCATATTTCAGACATTGTCTTTCTCTCTGAGTCTGTAATAAACCCTAGTAGATATTTGATACTTTCTGTTTTGTGTTTATTTATTGCTCTATGGTTTGTTAGGACCAACCCTTAAGGACAAAAACCTGGGTTGAGGGACCCTCATTAGAGAGACAAACCCACAGTCTAGGCCCTCTTGGTGGACCCTAACGAAGGTCAAAGAGTGGCACCCAAAGCCAAAATCCCATTGTGTGACCCTAGAACCCATACTGAAAGTCTCACCCTTGCCATAGAATCCCAAACAGGCTGAGAGAGCGCAAGTTAACAAATCAATTAATTGACAATCTTAACAAGTAAAATCTGTGTTTTGTTTGATAACTTGATTGATTATATAGCCTTGTTTGACCATCTGGTTTGTCTAGGATAGATCTAGGTTACTGGATCAGCTAGAGGCACCAATTGCCTGATTAACCGATGACACCTTCCATCGCCTATCCAAGCGGCGATGCGATTTGACGCCGCACTAACAGGCGACGTCAGATAGATCGCATTGATTGCATTTTTTGTAGGATGATGTGTGGTCTGTGCTTGCATGCTCACTGGTTATAGGGTTATAGATACAGTCCTGGGTCTTTAGTTTATTTGTTAAATAGAGTTGTGAACATTTTTTTTGTGTTCATTTGCATTCCAGTCTGTATTTTCTTTTACATTCCTAGACACTTGTAGTAGGGTGTAGTTTAGTGCTATAAAGAGTTTGTATCTTTTCTCTTTTTGAGACGTTTGTAACAAACCATCAAGGAAGTCAATTAGAGATGACATAGGCATACCACTCTCACATGAATCTTCTCTACACACCAATCACCTCGACATCTACGGGTAAAGGAAGCAATTCTACAGGCCAATGTAGGTCCTTCTTCAATGCCCTAATCTCATATGAAGGCCACTCATATGACCTAGGAGTGGGAGAGATGAGTTATGCCCAATCCTAGAGTACCCCTCTACCGATCAATTCCCATGCATTACCTGAAGGGGTAATTAGCCAAGCCCATCAATCCATAGCCCATTCCGATTTCTCTAGCCCACAAATTCCAAATGTCCATGGATCTTCCCCCTTGAACTCCTACTTGGGCCCAATAGCCACACCGTTTATGGGAAATACATACACTATATCACCAAGCCCAACGATAAATTTTCCAACACAAGGCCCAATAACACAATCTCCCTCTCAATATTCTACTACTTCAGTCGACCCCCTTGTCCCATAGGTTGCACCACCTCTATCAAGCCACCATTCACATCCTTACCTAGGTGCAACTTCACCTTCGCTCATGTAGTATCCTACAACCCCAGTCTACCCCTCTGTTCAACAAACTACATGGACTCCATCGGGCTACCCTTCACATCATCACCTAGGGGAAACCCCATCCTACACAATGATCCAATCCTCCTTCCAACCTCAATCTGGTACTCCTTAGCCACAACAGTTCCATCAACCTCAAGGGTACCAAGGCTAAGGGCAGACAGCTTCTTCGAGTTTGGACATCAAGAGAATGATATTAGAAGCATTCGTAGAAGTTGGGGTCACTTCAAAAAAATCACTTGGCTTTGATTCTTCTAAGTTCCCACCTTTCACCTTGCCACTAGGTTTCAAAATGCCCAAAATGCAAAAGTATGATGAGACAAATGATCCACGAAGTCATCTAGCTACATTCACCATAGACGCCTTACCCTACCAACATGATAATGGGCTAACAGTATACCTCTTCTTCAAGAGTCTAGAAGGAGAAACACTAAAGTGGTTCACCACACTCATAGCACATGACCTTAGTGACTTCAAGTTGGTGCTGGAAAAATTCCTGCAATAATATGTCCATCGCATCCAGCACAAGCCCATGATTACAGACCTCCTTGTCGAAAAGATGAAACCTGAGGAGGACTTCATCACCTTCGCCAGTAGGCGAAGGGACATGACTACTAGATCCGAATGCTACATCCTAGACATGCAATTGAAGTCATCGTTTGGAATACAACTGGTGCATTAAGAACGGGCTTACTGATGGATGACTTCTAGACATACTCCTAGTTGTACGACAGAGCCGCAAAGATCTTTCGCAACAAAGAGGACCTATCATTCCTGAAGTACGACGGAAAAGGCAGGAAGAAAGCCTCAGGCTACACACATGAGGGCACCACAGGTGGTGTGGCTCAAGCCACAGTGCAGAATAAGAATCAACTAGTCTAGTGCCAAGGTCAGTTAGTTCAGCCAATGCCACACCAGAGACAGTTGGTCCAATGCTAAAGGCCGCCAACACCATATTAGTCACTGAACTAGGGGCAACTGACACAGCCACAACAATAGCCTTGGTACCAATACCAGTAGCCTCCAGACTACCAAGTGTACACTTAACAAGGGCAACCACAAATGCAAAAGAATTACAATGTTGTCCCTTCGCCATAGTACTATCTTGGACCCAAGAGGAAGAACTACCCACTGCTTCTAGAGTCACTCTTCGATGTCTACAGAATATTAGTAGAGAGTGGAGACATACAACCTCTGACACCAACCCCAAACGCTCCCGGTGTTGATCTATCCAAGTACTGTCCATACCATCAGAAGAACGGGCATACACTGGAGAAGTGTTTTATGGTCAAGGACAAAATCTACGATTTAAATGATTGAGGGGAAATCATATGGACTAAGCTTAAGGTAAGGTTAAGGGCGCCTCAAGGAGAACAATGTGAGATTCACCCCTCTCCATTGCCTAGTAATCCAATAGCCCACATGGAGGCTGAGGAAGATGAGCTCACAATCCCAGAGCTGGTAGATGTTGAGTACGTGCAGACAAGCCCTAGTCAAGAACCACCAGTTAAGGAAGAAGGGGACCCCAATGCTTGAGCGGAGCCTCCTCAAGACACGGGAGTTGACAAGGATGCCCAACCAGCTACTCTACAAGAACCAACGCTCCTCCAGCATGTACAAGTAGACCTGGACCTAAGGCCACCCAGTGTTGTCGAAGAACAAGATCCACCAACAATGCTTGAGCTGAGGATATGGTTAGAGGAGGATACAGACGAACCTTGGGACGACCAAATGGATGAGGAAGAAGATGACCCTAAACTAACCAGAAAGATCACCACAAAGTTTGAAGAGGAAAATATCATCTTTTGAGATGTAGAGTTGCTCATACCTGAGGAGCAGTCGCGCCCACTGATCATCAACGCGCACATCAATGGCTATTTGCTTCATGGGATACTTGTCGATACTGGCACCAGCAAAAGCTTCTATTCCTTGTTCACCTTGAAGTCATTGGACATTGAAGAAGTGAGGGTTACCTAGCGTCACTTCCCCTGCATAGCTTATGACAATAGTCAAAGGGAAGCGATCGGGACAATTCAATTGGACATCACTATAGGTCCCCTCACCAGCAACACCACGACCATAGTAATAGAACATGACCTGGCCAAACCAATAATCTTGGGGCGATCTTGGTTGGCAAAAATTGGCATCATCACCTCCCCTATACATCAACTTCTCAAATTCAAACATTAATGGGAAGTGATCATCGTCAGAGCTAATCACTGGGTAGACTCCAGGATACCCTGGGAACTCACCACGCTAGAGTCGAGGGAAGAAAGACCCTTATCGGAGCCACATAGCGAAGAACCTCCTCAGGACTGGTACGACTCCGACCCTTTGTATGAGGAAGGGCAAGATTCTCAAATGTTCCAAGACTTGATAGGGGAAAATGCTATGCGGTCCATGTATGATGAGTATGCTGATTCAGACTAGTACTATCTAGAGGCTGTAATCAACTTATTCTGCCAACATCCCCAAGGGCTCGTGCTAGAGAAGAACCTCCACCCAAGCCACCTGATCCTATAGAGGAAGAAGAGTCCGCCAGCAGCATCACTGAATAAATCAGCCTAGAAGGGACTCGAGGATAGCTCAGCAGTCATAATGGGAGCCTAAGGGAATTCTCACAGAGAGATCAAGCCACCAGGGGCACACTACAATAACCAAGTCTAGATTAGTTCAACCATGACCCTAACAAGGCGAAGACTGGGCGCAAGCCAAAAGAAAAGTCAAATGATGCACCATCAACACCTCAACCCTCGGTACTAGAAGAAGTAAGCCAAGAAGAGTTCAACTACGATCCTCATAAGGCAAAGATTGGGCGTAAACTGATGGAGAAACATGAAGATGCACCAACCCCAACATTTGAAAGCTCAACGCCAGGGGCAAGCTTTTGCAGCCACCTCGCAGGTAAGGCCCTCCATCTGGAAAGGGCAGTGCATAGTTCGACTGAGCCCAACTAGGGGCAGGGTCATTTCTCTTGCAATAACTTGTAAATAAGATGTTAATTTCCTTTCTTTGCTGAACATTTTCCTTTATTTGTCTTTGTTATTCTACATGCTAGACTAAGTTGAAATAGCAATAAAGAAAATAATAATAAAGATGATTGATGTGTGTGGGTCACACCTGACACCTTAGAACATTAGGCAAAGCTTCCAAAATATTATCCAAGGTTTTCCTTAAGAAAGGATGTAACACCCAGGGAAGGTCCACTCAATTGGGTTGGTTGACTTGGAGATCTCTCTAAATCTGTGAAAGTTACATGTATTCTAAAAGTACACCCTTAATAAACATGCTAAAGCCTAGAAAGGACTCGATACCTAATACCAGCTAAAGAAGAAAGTTGTCTCCTACATAAAAAAGAAGCTAAGTGGCTAGGGTAAACTTAATCTTGTCCTATCCTCACATACACTGCATGAGGAGATAAGAGTAAAGTAGGCTCGAAACTTAGGCATATCATAATAGCCGCTCGCCCAATGCAACATGCGTGGCATTCTAGCATAAGTTCTAGAAGGTAGTGATGGATGAACGCACTAAAACAAGAGCAAAACAACTTAGAAAAGCGCCCAAAAGAAGGGAGAGCACAAATAATTGGGTATGTCGTCATAGCATAAGTCCAAGAAGGTAGTGATGGGTGGCTGCTTAAAATGGGGTGAGACAACCAACGAATAAGTAGATGTGCCATCATAGCATAAGTCCGAGAAGGCAGTGATGGACAGGCATCTACCGAAAAATAATCAGAGAGGGAAACTCCAAAAGGAAAAAAAGAAAAGGAAAAGATGACGGCAAAGAAGCTGTTCAAAGAATGAAAGCCAAAAACTCCCTAGGTTAGCTATAGGCACATTAGGGCCAACCATCAACAGACGGCACTAGAGCCATAACCGACACTGAGAATCTGCTAAACCTCGAGTCTCCTCCAACTCTTCCACCCATAGGCAAGGGATAGAAAAACCTTAGAAGCTTAAGGACTGAGTAAATAAGGGAGGTAATAATCGACTAAAGCTAGCACAAAGTCCCAAGTCCTCTAAAGGTCAGAGCATGATAGAAGAGACTACCCTCTGACCTTGGATAATACAAGGCTATGATGCAAGATGTGTGAGAGGGAGGCTGTGACCATACACTCATCATCAATCAATAAAAAAAATCAGAAAATTTAAAAATCCAAAAAAATCAGAAAATCTAAAAATAGCAAAAAAGTCAGAAAACCAGAAAAACCTAAAAACAAATAATAAGTAATGCCATCCACCTTATCTACAAGTAAAAACCTAGTAAGTAAGGAAACTGGAGTTGGTCTGGCTGATGATGCAACACTCGATCCACTAGGTTCTGAAGTTAGGCGTCCTACCCAACCATGCCTTCACGGCTTGGGTGCATTTTTTCTCCACAAAGACATTGCCCCACGATGATCTTAGAGCATCCACGGATGACTCACAATCGACGTCCACTGGATTCCGATTTTCCATCTCAACTGAGGCCAATATTGATTCTCTCCACCTAATATTAAGCATGGGGGAGTAAAGGATATCACTACAGTATATTTCCTAGTCAATTCTTTTGAGGAAGGGAAAGGTACATCCTTTGATTAGTAACATGTTATTGAGTGTGCAAGTACCATTGAGTGTTAGTACATCAAGTCTCACCATGGGGCTACGTCAAGTCCCACCGTGTGTATTACATTTGTTCTACCGCGAGGCTACATCAAGTCCCATTGTGTGTGTTAAAGTCCCAACTGTGCATCATCACGAGTAACGGGCTTCTATCTTTGGAGTCCCGACAGTGTACACTGATACAGCTTTGACTAAGAGGCAAAACCACTACAAGAAAAAAAGGACTTTAGCCACCAATTTTAGTCACGGACAATAAATCTGTGGCTAATTGATATGTTTAGCCACGAAATAGCCATGAGAATAATCACAGATACATATGTTTTAGACAATAAAAAAAATATTTTTTAGCCATGATCAAATAATGTGGCTAAAATTTTTATAGCAAAGAAAACTTATTTTTGCCACAGATTAGCCACAGAATTAGGCCATAGCTAAGCATAAACCGTTAAAAATTTAGCCACCGAAATTTCTCCCTCCTACCTTTTCCAAAAAATCTCTCCCTCCTCTGTTTCCAACGAAAATGAAACTTTCCCAAAACCCTCCGTCAAAAACCCTCTCCCAAAACTTTCCCATTCTCTTCACCCAAAATCCGTCTCCTCCTCCTCCATTCTCCCTCCACTGGCGGAAGCTACTCCTCCACCAGTTACTTGTCTAGAGGATTGTGCAGGGCTAGCCAGGCTGTTGACTTTTTCCCCTCTACTAGCTCTGAGGTTGTTGTTCGTGATGCTCGTCTAGAGGATTGCTGGGAGGTGGCTGATACTCACTGCAACTCCTTCTTTCCAAATTATGCCTTCCCACTTGATCTGGTGCTGCGTATTGATCGATTTGTGGCTTTGTTATCGGGCTTTTCAGTTCCACTTGGAGGCATGAGGGCATGCTTGGTTGCTGTCGCAGGTTGTGCTATCGACGACAACTTTCGTCTTGAGAGTGAAGACTTTAAAGTTGGAGATTTTGAAAGGAAATTTAGTTTCTATCGGGGATTTGTGGCTGGAATACTGATGGTAGATACCATAGCTGATTTTCTTCCCAGAAAGGGGCCACTCCAGAAGCGAAGGCAGGTTACTGATCTATCCAACATCTGTACCTTGTGTTTTGTTTTGATTTTTTATGGTTGGTGCAAGTTGCTTAGGAGTACCAAGTCATGGGAAACCAGGAATTTTTGCTATTACTTATTAGTTGGTCAAATGAAAAATGAAATAAATGGAGAGTCCTATCATTTGTCAAAGAAAAAAAAAGAAAAAAGAAATAGTTGTAAGAAAATTTAAATACAACACACATCTACGACTAGCTAACAGCCTAACACTAGCCAACTCCTCACAATGCAACCCCTCAAGCTTAAG
>JAMKQA010047401.1:0-17930 GCA_024699735.1 Posidonia australis | reverse complement strand
CAATGTTTATGATTTGGTTTTGAGCCCAATGGGGCATTGTGTTTTAGGTTGGATCTGGTCAGAATGTGTATTTGAAAAGTGTGTTTTGGGAAGAAATCCCAAATATTGAAAAGGGGAATGTTTTGGAAAAATGAATTCCAAAATGTTTTTTAAAGAAATGTAAAGGAATGTTTTGTAAGAAAAAGTGGTTTTGGAATGAATTTCCAAATGTTTTGAGAAAAGAACAAAGAGACATGGCTTTTGAAAAGCATGGTTTGGGATTGAATTCCCATGTGATTGTTTAATAAAAGAAAGGATGATTTTAAAAAAGAGAAAACCAAGTTTTGAAAAAGTGAGATTTATGGTTTTGCCGAGGTTTTGTGGTTTGTATGTTTTGGGATGCGTACTGGGTGACTTAGATGTCACTCACGCGTGCTATTTGGTTTTCAGGTGTAGACCGTGTGCAGCCAAGTTCCGGTGCAGGAGTTGGAGCTTCTAGCCGCGCATTGTGATCCTGAAGGTGAGCCTTAGTTACAGTTATATTTGTTCTGTAATTAGTGTAATTATGCTTGTGATATTGTGATTTGGTAGCGTGCCCGGGATCAGGGCGTTACATGGAATGAGTTCCCAAATGTTTTGAGAAAAGAAAAGAAACATGGCTTTTGAAAAGAGCATGGATTTGGGATTGAATTCCCAAATGATTCCCAATAAAAGGAAAGAGGATTTTCAAAAGAAAACCAAGTTTTGAAAAATAAAAGAAATGAGTTGTTGCAGTTTTGCCGAGATTTTGTGGTTTGTATATTTAGGGCATGTATTGGGTGACTTAGATGTCACTTACACATGCTTATTTGGTTTTCAGGTGCAAACAACGTGCAGCCGAGTTCCGGTGCAGGAGTTGCAGCTTCTAGCTGTCCATTGTTATCCTGAAAGTGAGCCTTAGTTACAGTTATTTAATGTTTCTGTAATTAGTATAATTATTCTTGTGATACTGTGATTTAGTAGCGTGCTCGGGATCGGGACGTTACAGACATCGTTGAAAAACCAATTACAATCTAATGAGCCACAGTGGTCTCACCATTTATGTAGTCATTTTGGCCACTATAGAGAAAATATCCAACAAGGATGGAAATTAAGGCAAGGCACTAGAATAGAAAGGCAACAAGAGCATCTTCGTTGGCATAGCAGAATGCAATAACGTCGTTGCACTAAGCTCAAATGATCGATGGATTGATTTTAGTGGTACCCATCACATTGTAGAAACAAAGAAAAGGATAAAAACCTTTAGAAAATTCAAAACTGGTGAACAACGCATCTACATGGGAAATAACACATATCTATATGTAGAGGGTGTTGGCTCTTATCACTTAGATCTAGGAGACAACATCATGATCTTGAAGGATGTCTTCTACGCACTTAGGATAAGGCACAATCTCATTTTTATACATGCACTCATAAAAAATGGCTAGAAATTTTGCTTTTATAGTAAATGTGTATCCATTGAAAAAGACAAAAAAGCACATTGTCATGGGAATGTTTGTCCCAGAACAATATTTGTTTTGTATTTTTGTAATAAACAATGAGATAAATAATATTAATAGCAATTCTGATTATTCTTTGCGCCTATTGTTTGTTTGTGATCTATGGTATGCTAGATTAGTTCATCTTGGAAAATAAAAAATTGAACAAATGATAAAAATGGACCTTCTCTCAAAAATTAACAAGGTGGAATTAACTCCATGCCAACATTGCTTAGTTGGAAAAAGATTAAGAAACCATTTAGTGTTGGACATAGGAAAAATGAGTGATTAGCCTTGGTAGATTCAGATGTATGTCCACTTAGTATAAAAACAATAACGCCCTAAGTCCGGGTATGCTACCAAAATCATTGTATCACAAGCAATGACAATAATTACAACATTATCTCAAAAATTGTAACTAACTAAGGTTCACCTCTAGGAAGAATGTGCGGCTAGTGGCTCCTACTTAGGCATTGGAACTGGATTACACCACCGGCACTTGAAACCAAACAAAGCATGCGTGAGTGACATTCAAGTCACCCAATACATGCCCTACATAGAAAACCACGGCAAAACAGTGAGAAACACGAACCTAGACTATTACAAAACATGGTTTCAAAAATCCATTCCAAAACATCACTTCTCCTTCTTTTTTTAACACTTGGAGTCTCTATCCAAAACTATGCCCTTTTCAAAAGCTCATATTTTCCTCTTTCAATTTATGCATCTTTAAAGCCTTTTTATGCATTCTGAGAAATCCACATTCTCGACCAGATCCAGCCTAAAACACAGGACCTCATAGGACTCAAAACAAATCCATATATATTGGCTGGCGATTGGTTAAAAGATGATCCTCATTTGTTGCTAGAAATCTGAAGACAAGGTACAAGTCTAATTCTAGCTAAAATCACACATTGTATTTCCACTTTTATTATTAGTGTTACTGTAGACACCCTAATTTTGCAATTTTGTAGGATTGCAGGATAAAGTGTGGTGGCTGGGCTTTTGATCACAAGTGAGCTCAAACCCTGGTTTTGACCCAAAGCCAAAGAACACCAAACCCAACAACAAATGGTTTGAGCCATGGTCCGAGGCCATGTAGGCGCACATCTCTGGCGCACCTATCTAGCGCACTAGACAGGCGCACTTCACTAGCACACATATCTGGCACACTAGACAGGCGCACTTCTTAGGCTCACCATGCAGCCGCACTAGACATGCGCAAAGCCCATTGAATCCACCAGAGTCCATCAAGGCCCATTGAAACCTACTTAGACCCATCAAGCCCATTTGGGCCCACAAAGGTCCACAACTCCTAAACCCATTTTATTCTCCTTCTTCCAACCCAACACCCATTCCTTCTCCCCTCTCTTCTCACGAATCCAGCCAACACCACCAGCAACCCATCCTTTACGTAGCTTCTGCATGAGCCCAGCAATCACTGCAGCCATTTCCTGCAACTTGATGCTCGAACCAGAGCCACAAGACGCGTCACGGTGAGCCTGGACCGCCGTTGATCTTTATCAGCGAGCAAGGGGACAGGGTGGAGCGTGGAGAACAATAGGTTGTTGGTCGTTAGTTTGTTAGGGACTGTTAGTCTGTTGGGAAGTTAGTTAGATAGTTAGGTGTCGTTGGGTTCTGTTAGAAGTGGTGGTGGGTTGTTACGGCAGCTGTGGACCTCACCTATGAACGGAGGTGAACAGAGAGGAATTAAAAAAAAGAGAGAGAGAGGGAGAGGGGAGAGATACCAGAGCTCAGCATTACTCTGCCGTGCAGCCTACCCCAGCGCCTTCCTTAGCAAGCTCCGATCACCAGCGCCACAGCCAGACCAGGTACGCTCTCCTCTGGCCTCAATTATTGTTAGAAATACTCTCCTAAGTCTCCCCCTATCTTCCTGGTTTGATTTCAGTAGATCCAGAGGTCTCCTCTGGTCAGAATTGAGCTCCCAGGCCTCGCCAGAGTGATTTTTCGGTGGCCTAGGTGGGGGCGCGAATCCACCAACTGATTCGAGCCCCATAGCCCTGGATCTTCTTCCATAGACCTCCCTCCTGCTTATCCACTCCTCCGCGCGTCGCTCCACTGCCTCCGGAGGCCATTGCTAAAACCTCGCTGGAATCACGACGTCCCGCTGGAGCCGGAGAAGAAGACTATTCCAGGAGCAGACGCCATGCCTCTAGCCACTCCACGCTACTCCAAGCTTCTAGAAACGCTCCACGGTGCGTCTCAAGTACTCCTGAGCCTTCAAATTCATGCCACATGCCCTGGACAACCGTCGCAGTCGAGATCGTCGGAGAAGAATCGCGTCGATGGTGAGCTTGGTTCGAGGATGGAGGAAGTGCCCCATTCTCGCTTCTAGAAGAGGGGAAGGACTCTTCTCATTGCCTCCAAGCCCCCTGGATCCCTGAGCGCCGCACCACGACCCTCCTAGAGCTCTCTTCTTCCCCGACGCCGTTGCCGAAGTGCCTCGACGGCGAGGTAGGTGGGAGGCCCACTCTCACTGTCAAAGCCCCGATCCAGGCCGTTGGATCTTCACCCCTCTTCTTCTTCTTGCTTCCCACGGGGTTTGATCTCAGATAAGACCACGAGAAAGCCTCTGATTGCCTCTCCGGGGGTCGTCGACGGCGGAGCTCCGTCGTCGACGATCGCCATTATCATTTTCTTTTAAAAACAATTTAAAACGTTTTTCTTTTAAATAAATTTCTGTAACCTTCTATGTGTTGCATTTAGGTTCTTTTTTTTATTACAAATAGGTCCTTTTCTTACACTTAGGTCCAAGCTCATTTTTCTTAATTCGTTTGAATAAAGTTTTAACTGAAAATATTGCATTATGCTCCTTGAACATTCAAAATAATGTTTTCTAGTTTAAAAGTTTAACAAAAACCCCTAGAGTTTCTTTTCATGCATTTTAATCCAATAGTTTTGCATAAAAGACCTTGAACTTTTTTGAAACCTTTTAGAATGCATTTCTTTGGGTAAATTGCATTTTAACCCTTGAACTTTATTGAAACTCTCTAGAATGCAAATTTTCTTTGGTCAATTTGCATTTTAGCCCTTGAACTTCTTTGAAATTTTCTGAATACATTGTTCTAGTTAAATTGCATTTTAGCCCCTACACTTTACAGATTTTACATTGAGTGCTTGTTTTCTAGGGTAAACTGACTATTTACCCCTGTACCTTTTTGAGACTTTCCTGAATCCATGTTCTTGCATATTTTACCCTGAATTTCCACTGAATTACTTTAAATGCATGTTTTAGTGGCAGAATTGCATTCTAACCCCTAGGAAACACTAATTTGGCCAGAAATGCACATATTTGCACATTTGACCCCAGATTTCTTCATAATTGCACAGAATGTGTATTCCTATGTATTTTGGATGATTTGGGCTTCAAAATTTCAGTTTTATTTGGAATTAGTGTTTTTGTGCAAAGGCCCCTGGAATTCTTATTTTTACACTCATACATGCATTTTGCACATTTTGTTGCACTTTTTTATGCGAGTTTTCTTGCCTTTTCTTCCTTACTTTGCGTACACATTTCTGACTTGCTGCAAGCTTGGTTTTCTCACCGTTTCCAAGATTCTTTCCGATTTTCGTGTCATTTGACTTGATTTGCCTTTCCATCGCCTGAGGGTGTACAGTAAAAGGCTTATCAAAGCCGACATTGTCTCGAAATGAGGATTATTTTCCTTTTGTTGATTTTCTCGGATTTATCCAAATTTTCGCTGATTCGTGAGACGCTTTCTGAGAATTTCTCGACTTTCACGATTTTCCTCATCGCCTAAGGGCATATAATAAAGTGGCATTCTCAATGCCTACATTTGACCCTCGGATTAACTTTTTCCCTTTATTTCATTTCTTTTCTTTGATTTGGCATGTTTTCTAGTCATCATTAGCATGAGCATTCAGAATAGGCAAGCACACACCCATTAGGCCATTGACAAGTACGTAACCTAGAAAGACCGAGTTTTCTCGGGCGCATGGGGGTGCCTAACCCCTTCCCCATGCGTAACCAGAATCCTTACCTTTTCTCTGGCCCGCATTCATTTGTGCATTTTATCCATTAGGCACGGAGCACACTTGTTTTCTACATTCCGTTTGCTTCTTGGTTTTCTTGTGTGTTTGGTTTTCCTCGTCTTTCCATTAAAAGACTAGGTGGTGACTCCTTTCCTTACCATTTCTCATCTTTCCTTGGTGTTTCTGAGTCTAGTCTTCTTGTCTCGATTCACCATCTTCACTGTGACCATATCGGGTCTCATCGTGTGTTTCCACGCACCTGGTAGGGGAGAGCCGTGCAGGTTTCTACTGGCATGGTCACAATTACCTTAATAAGAGGTAATCGGGCACACAAGTAGTAGGTGAGGACACTATTTCCCCTACCTCCCTGCACTGCTGTGGTGAAGTTTTCCGTACGGGAGGACACCACCCCGACCAACAGGATTTAATTTCTTTTCATATGCATGGGGATACGTCTTTTCCCGACGTCCCATGTATTACCCAACACCAATGTTCATATACCCAGGCTCAGTCTACATAGTCTCAAAACTTGGTAACTACGATTGTATTTGATAATCGGTTCCATACCAAATTGTCGACACCAATCTCTTGTAGTTCCTCATTGGCAACCACAATCGTATCTGACAATTGGCTTCATTAGAGTCTCATACTTCTACCACATTATCTACACCAACCCCTTGTGGCTCCAAAACACATAATTATTTTCCATTCAAAATTCTTGGGTTATCTTTTAAAACCATTACACATTTTGTTTTCTTTACAAGAAAACATTCCCATACAAATATGACCCTCTATTTGGGTCATAGGCTCAAAAACCATATAAAACCAGGCAATCAAATTCATTATTGGGTCTCATGCCCAAAAATCACATCAAACCAATCACTTAACAAATTTTTTCCCATTTCGGGGCCTCAGGCCCAAAACCATTTTCAAATTCATTCATTTGGATTCCATATTCCTCGACATTTACATGGGGGCAAACATTATTGATATATGCCCATCACCCATTTAAAACAATTTATTTCCATTTTTCATAATCATTTATCCATACGGCCAAGGGTCTGGTTTGGCAAATCGAACTAGATCGATATACTGAACTGGGCATCAGATACCTAGAACGGTCGACCAAACATGGGATTCAGTCGTCCAAAAGTCCTTACTTTGGTTGACTGAATTACCTTCGGTTGATCGAATTTCCTTGAAACAAAAGATCAGACATCTTTGGTCTACCAAATTAGGGTCTCTCGTCAATATCTGACAGCAAAATAGTATGTCGAAGCCAATTTGGCATGCCAAAATGCCCGATCCCAGATTACATCCCCTGATCCCTAACCATGTGCTCACCGAAATTAGGATCTTTGACGAACATATCAAACATATGCCAAATATCATACCTTAAACATGAGGTGGAGATCTTCAAGTCTACTTTAAAACCCCTCAAACCATTTACAAATCCATTAAGCATGCTTTTCTAAATAAAATCATAAAGTCTTGACTCTCATTTCGTAACACTATAGCATGTGTACCATTTTCTACCAAAAAACTCATGAAAATCATACAACCTAGCATGATCTCTACACTTTCAAGTCTTTCACATCATTTCCATCATTCCTACTATTTTTCCATGATTTTACATGCATTTTACAACATTTTCATGCATTTATCCCATCTTTCCCAAAACAAAGGAAAAGGAGGAAGGGAGCAATTGCGTACCTAGACCGGTACTCCAGTAACCTCCACCACCACACGATGCTCCTCTGGCAAGCCTCTAGTAGTCCTTGGCTACCAGCGGTTGCGCACTCGGAGTTCCTCTCCTCCCGATCACCAACTCCACCTTTATCTCTCTCCCTCTCTCTCTCGGCTTGGCTCACCTCCCCTCCACTTGTCTCCTCCTCCCCTTGGCCCCCCTCCTCTTTATCTTCTCCTCCTTTGGAAATCACGCCAACCCCTAGTCCAATCACCTTGGCAACGGAGGGAACGAGATGAGCATGACGTTTCTATGGAGGCACGAGTGAGGAGAGAAGAAAGAAGGAAGAAAAGATAGGGAAGAAGGAGGAGACTCGCACGTGAGGGGTGGGGAGGGAGAAAAGAACAAAAAAAGAGAAAGAGAAAGGTGAAAAGGATGGACATGCAAATCGAGGGAATTGTGCATCCTTTGATCAGATTCCACATTAGTACCACAACCACAAACCTCCACACATACTAGAAACATTAGATTATCCATTAATTAACCATTTATACTATATTACAATTAATTACATGGTTTACAATTAAAAATGGATAATCAAGTCCAAGTGTCACATCCTACCCCCTTATAAGAATTTTGTCCTTGAAATTCATCTCTAATAAAATAAGTAGGGGTACTATCTCTGGATGTCCACCTTGCACTCCTAAGTAGCCTCTTCTGTACCATGATGTTGTCACTGAACCAACACTAATGGAATCACCTTATTCTTAACAACTTGCTCTTTCTTGTCTAGTATTTGAACTACATTTTTAATCATAGACTGATCCTCTCGCAGCACCTCTGGCTGTACTGGTATAACCTGAGACGCATCAGCCAAACATTTCCTCAACATGGACACATGGAAGGTGCTATGTACACTAGCTAGCTTTGGTGGCAGATCTAGTTTGTATGCCACTTCACTAACCCTCTTTGTAATCTGTTACAATCTAATATATCTGGGGCTTAGCTTGCCTCTCTTTCTGAACCGCATCACTCCTTTGGTTGGTGACACCTTCAGGAATACAAAGACTCCTACCTCAAACTCTAGAGGTCTCTACCTTCTATTTGCATAACTCTTCTTCCAGCTCTGGGCAGACAACAACCTCTTTCTAATCAGGTCCACCTTGCCCTCGTACTGTTGTACGATCTTTGGTCCAATCAACTGTTTCTCACCCACCTCACTCTAGCAAATGGGTGTCCTACAGGATCTGTCAAACAATGCCTCATATGGTGCCATACCAATACTAGTGTGATAACTGTTATTAGATGCAAACTCAATCAAAGGTAAATGATCCCCCAGCTACCACCAAAATCCAAGGCATAGGTCCTCAGCATGTTCTCAAGTGTCTGGATGGTCCTCTCTGTCTAACCATCTGTTTAAGGGGGAAAGGCTGTACTAAAACTCAGCTCTGTACCAAAAGTCTCCTGTAATGCTCCCTATAACCTTGATGTGAACCTCGTGTCTTTGCAGACACAATAGACACTGGGACGCCATGCAGTCTCACAATCTTTGTAACGTACAACTCTACCAGCTTTGCCAAGGGAAGATTCACCCTTATTGGTAAGAAATGTGTCGATTTCGTAAGGCGATCCACATTCAGCAAAATTGTATCAATCTTTCGTCAGGTCCTCAACGAACTTGTCACAAAATCCATAGACACATTCTCTCATTTCCATACTGGAATGAATGTCTAGAGGTTGCAAAGTCCCTCCGAGCATCGAGTGTTCTATTTTCACCATTTGGCATGTTGCACACTTCGCCACATACTCGACAATCTCCCTCTTCATCTCAGGCCACTAGAAATTCCTTTTTTGGTCCTTATACATCTTGGTGCTTCCTGGATGAATGGTATATCTAGAGCGATGAGCTTCATCAAGTAGACTATTCTTGATTTCCTCCACATGAGGCACGTACAATCTCAGGTCGTAGCTCAATCCACCGTCTACCTCAACAGAAAAGTGAGGGGCATTCCCAGCTTCTAGCTTCCTCTAGATATCTGACACAAAAGAATCATACTGTTGAGCGGTGACAATCATGTCGATCATCCTTGGGCAAACAGACAAATTTGCCAACACAACCCTGGAAACTCCTTAAGACTATCATTGCGGTCTACATTGCACTAGCCCCTCTAACAATTTCCATTAACGAATCATCAGGTTAGCCATGACATGCGTGCGTCTGCTCAGAGCATCTACAACTACATTTGCTTTCCCTAGGTGGTATGACAAGCTGAAGTCATAATCCTTAATGTACTCCACCCAGTGCCTCTGTCTCAGGTTCAGATCCTTCTGAGTAAAGATGTACTTTAGAGTCTTATGATCTGTGTACACTTCAAACTGCTCGCCATAGAAATAATGCCTCCAAATCTTCAGGGCAAACACAACACCTGTCATTTCCAAATCATGAGTGGGGTAGTTCTTCACATGATCTTTTAAGTGGTGCAAGGCGTACACCACCACCCTGCCATGTTGCATTAGCACACAACCCAAGATAGTCCCACAAGCATCACTGTAAACTGTGAAATCGCCACTCCTAGAA
Source organism: Posidonia australis (assembly GCA_024699735.1). Lineage (NCBI taxonomy): Eukaryota > Viridiplantae > Streptophyta > Magnoliopsida > Alismatales > Posidoniaceae > Posidonia > Posidonia australis. The sequence continues at coordinate 8,155 of JAMKQA010047401.1, read as the reverse complement.
GGCAAAGTCAAAACTTGGGCTGACACTAGACGAGCCTTCACCTCATTAAAGCTCTCTCTACATTGCCAATCCCAAGCAAAGTGCACTTCCTTTTTAGTCAGTCTAGTCAATGGTGTAGCAATCTTGGTGAAATTTTGGATGAATCCTTGATAATATCCTGCTAGGCTGAGGAAACTCCTGATCTCAGTCATTATCCTTGGTCTGGCCCAGCTATTCACAGCCTCTACCTTGGCTGGGTCTACCTTGCATCCTTCTCCTAAGATGATATGACCAACGAATGACACCTCTTCCAACCAAAACTCGCACTTGGAGAACTTGACATTGAGCTAATGCCGTCTCAGCATATCTAGTATGGTCCTTAAATGCCTCTGATGGGTTTGAACATCTAGAGAATATACTAGGACGTCATCTATAAAGATGACCACAAACTAGTCCAAATAAGGCCTAAACACCCTATTCATTAGGTCCATGAAGGCAGCTAGAGCATTTGTCAACCTGAATGGCATAACCAAAAACTCATAATGCCCATAATGGGTGCGAAAGGTTGTCTTTTGCACATCTAGCTCACTAATTTGTAACTAATGATATCAGATCTCAAGCCTATCTTGGAAAACACCGATACTCCCTGCAATTGATCGAACAAGTCATTGATCTTAGGCAGTGGATACTTGTTCTTGAGAGTAATCTGTTTCAACATCCTTCTATGCAAAGCCGAAGTAAACCATCCTTCTTCTTAATGAGCAGTACCAGTGCTCCCCAAGGTGAAATACTAGGATGAATAAATCCCTTGTCCATTAGATCTTGTAACTGATTTTGGAGCTCCCTTAATTTAGTAGGTGCCATCCTGTATGAAGCCTTTGAAATAGGACCTGATCCTAGCACTAGATCAATCACAAACTCCACTTCCCTGCGTGTTGGCATACCATGTAATTCCTCTAGGAAAACATCAGGATATTCTTGCACCAGTAGCTAATCTTGAGCTCCAAACACAGGCAAAGTAGAAATAGTCATATAGGCCAAATAGCCCACACTGCCTCTTACTAGATGATGGTAGGCCTTGATTGCAGATATCACTTTTCTAAGATCACCCGGTCTGGTGCCTTGCACCACACGCCAGCATTGGCTTGGACACTCTACTAGAACTCTTCTCTTGGCACAATCAATCATGGCCAAATGTTGTGCCAGCTAATCCATCCCTAGGATGACATCATAATCTTACATGTCCATCAAGATCAAACTGGCTTGAAAATTCCTGTGTCCCCGCTGAATATCAATTGGTCTCAAAAACCTCCATGCTAGACTGTGTTCTCCCAATGGAGTGACCACATCCAAGTCTGGCAGGCCTAGTCCTGATCTTAGCAGCAAGTGGCTTGGAGACGAAAGAAAATGAACTACCAGAGTCGAATAGGACTCGGGCAATCTGATTAGCCACAAGAAAAGATCCTTACATCAACACATCATAACCATAACCATAATCATAACAAAAGATAGTGTTTATTATATATAGGATCCATTACTATAAGACAGGATTCAACTCATACGACCATACTAATTCTCACCTTCCACAACATCTCCAGATCGACCAGCATCTAGGGCAGCAATGGAGAACACTCTCCCCTTGGTTGGCTGACAAGGTGCATCTCCTGCTGGTTTCAGTGGATTGGGACAATCCTTCTGATAGTGTCCAGACTTCCCACAGTTGTAGCACACTACACTGTCTAGGCTTCTTTATCTATGCCAACATTGTGCTGCTATGTGGCCTATCTTACCACAGACGTGGCAAGGTCTTATCTTCGGACTAGTGCTTGATCTTGTCTGGCTAAACCCAACGCTTTCTTCACTACCAGATGCAGGCCACTCATTCCGCTTCTTTCCAGAGCTACCAGAACTCCTGAAACTCAGTGCTCCAATGACTAAAGGTCGAGAAAAAGAAGGTTGAGAGACAAAAGGTCTTGAGACGGACTTCCTCCCCTCATCTTTCTTAGGGTATTCCTTTTAGAACAACCAGCGATCACTCTCATAGCAGCTTGCAAGCTCAATAACATCCGCCAAGGTCTAGCATTGGAAGCCAATGACTCTAGATCTTAGTGCTGGATTAAGGCCTTCCACAAATTTATTGGCTCTGTTCTTTTCAGAAACCACAACCTGAGAGAGCTGCTCCAAACGAAGGAAGGACAACTCATACTCAGCCATAGTCAAACTTCCCTACTTCAGATTCCGAAATTCTTTGTCTAGCTTGTCCCTCTCATGCTCAAGGATGAACCTTTCATAGAACACCTCTCGGAACCCCTCCCGAGAGATTATCAGTAGGTCCACGTTCGGAAACTTGGTGTGGTGCATTGCCCTCCACTATTGATCCGTAGTGTCCTTGAGTAGAAATGCTGCGATCCAGAGCCACTTCTTTGTTGGACACTCGATCCCTTCTAGGATCTTCTCCACCTCTAGGAGTCAATCCTCACACTCCTCCAGTGTGCCATGCCCATCTAGATTCGATGCACCCAGCAGGCGAAATTGCTTGACCCACGGGTCTCCTTTCGTCTCATTCTTGTTGCTGCTACCAAAGGACTGGGTGAAACCCCACATCATCTCACCAAATTCTCGCAGCATGCCCCTCCAAGTACTGCCCTCCCCCACCTTAGAGTTGGGCACTAGGGCCTTACTGCGACTACGGCCTCAACGAGACATCTTCTTGCCAGCACCACAAAGGAAAATAACAACAAAAATCAAGTGCAAGATTCTCTACTATGCAGTCCCACGGAGCCACTAGATCGGACATCAACAAGCTGGTGCACTAGGTGTAATCTAAGCTCTGATACCACTCTATAATGCCCCAAACTAAGATACGTTGCCAAAATCATAGTATCACATGCAATCGCAATAATTACAGCATTATCTCAAAAACTATAACTAACTAAGGCTCGCCTCCAGGAATAATGTGCGGCTAGTGGCTCCTACTCAAGCACCAAAACTGGACTACACTACCTGCACATGAAACCAAACAAAGCACGCATGAGTGACATCCATGTCACTCAATACGTGCCCCAAATAGAAAACCACGACAAAACAACGAGAAAAAACGAACCTAGACTATTACAAAACATGATTTCAAAAATAAATTCAAAAACATCATTTCTCCTTTTCTTTTAAACACTTGGAGTCTCTATCCAAAACTATGCCCTTTTCAAAAGCTCATATTTTCCTCTTTCAATTTATGCATCTTTAAAGCCTTTTTATGCATTCTGAGAAATCGACATTCTCGACCAGAGCCAACCTAAAACATAGGACCTCACAGGGCTCAATACAAATCCATATATATTGGTTGGCGACTGGTTAAAAGATGATCCTCAGTTGTTGCTAGAAATCTAAAGACAAGGCACAAGTCTAATTCTAGCTAAAATCACACATTTAATTTCTATTTTTCTTATTGGTGTTACCTTAATCAAAGGTAATCAGGCACACAAGTAGTAGGTGAAGACACCATTTCCCCGTCCTCCCTGCACTACTACGATGAAGTTTCCTTTGCGGGAGGACACTACCCCGGCGAACAAGCCTGAATTTCATTTCATATGCATGGGGATATGTCTTTTCTCGATGTCTCATCGGTGACCCAAACACCTAGGTTCATATACCCAGGGTTAGCCTACACAGTCTCAAAACTTTGTAAGCACAGTCGTATCTGATAATCGGTTCCATACCGAATTGTCGACACCAACCCTTCATGGTTCCTCACCGGCAACCACGGGTGTATCTGATAATTGGCTTCATTGGAGTCTCATACTCCTACCACATTGTGGACACCAACCCGTCGTGGTTCCAGAATATATAATTATTTTCTTTTTAAAATTCTTGGGTTATTTTTTAAAACCATTACACATTCTCTTTTCTTTGCAGGGAATCATTCCCATACAAACATGACCCTCCATTTGGGTCCCAGGCTTAAAAACCATATAAAATCAGACATTCGTATTCATTATTGGGTCTCATGCCCAAAAATCACATCAAACCAATCACTTAACAATTTCTTTCCATTTCGGGGCATAAGGCCCAAAACCACTTTCAAATTCATTCATTTGGATTCCATATTCCTCCATGACATTTACATGGGGGAAAACATCATTAATACATGCCCATCACCCATTCAAAACCATTTATTTTCATTTTTCATAATCATTTATCCATACGGGCCAAGGGTTTGGTTTGACAAATCGAACCAGATCGATATACCGAACTGGGCATCAGACACTTAGAACGGTCGACTGAACTTGGGATTCGGTCATCCGAAAGTCCTTACTTTGGTCTACCAAAATCCCTTGAAACAAAAGACCAGACATCTTTGGTCTGCCAAATTAGGGTCTCTGGTAGAAATCTGACAGCACAACGGTATGTCGAACCTAATTTGGCATACCGAAATGCCTGATCCCAGAATACATCCCCTGAGCCCTAACCATGTGCTCACCGAAATTAGGATCTCTGACAGACATATCAAACATACGCCAAATATCATACCTTAAACATGAGGTGGAGACCTTCAAGTCTACTTCAAAACCCCTTAAACCATTTACAAATCTATTAAGCATGCTTTTCTAAATAAAATCATAAAGTCATGACTCTCATTTCGTAACACTATAGCATGTGTACCATTTTCTACCAAAAAACTCATGAAAATCATACAACCTAGCATGATCTCTACACTTTCAAGTCTTTCACATCATTTCCATCATTCCTACTATTTTTCCATGATTTTACATGCATTTTACATCATTTTCATGCATTTATCCCATCTTTCCCAAAACAAAGGAAAAGGAGGAAGGGAGCAATTGCGTACCTAGATCGGTACTCCAGCAACCTCCACCACCACACGGTGCTCCTCTGGCAAGCCTCTGGTAGCCCTTGGCTACCAGCGGTTGCGCACTCGGAGTTCCTCTCCTCCCGATCACCAACTCCACCTTTATCTCTCTCCCTCTCTCACTCGGCTTGGCTCGCCTCCCCTCCACTTGTCTCCTCCTCCCCTTGGCCCCCCTCCTCTTTATCTTCTCCTCCTTTGGAAATCACGCCAACCCCCAGTCCAATCACCCTGGCAACGAAGGGAACGAGATGGGCATGAGGTTCCTATGGAGGCACGGGTGAGGAGAGAAGAAAGAAGGAAGAAAAGATAGGGAAGAAGGAGGAGACTCGCGTGTGAGGGGAGGGGAAAGGGAAAGGAAAAGAAAAAGGGAAAGAGAAAGGAGAAAAGGTCGGGCATGTAGATCAAGGAAACTTTGCATCCTTTGATTAGATTCCACATTAGTCCCACAACCACAAACCTTCACACACACTAGAAACATCAGATTATCCATTAATTAACCATTTATACCATATTACAATTAATTACATGGTTTACAATTAAAAGTGGATAATCAGGTCCAGGTGTCACAAAAACATACAACAATAAGTAATATTTTGTAACATTCATAGATGATTATTTTAGATGTGCATATGTTTACTTGATTTCAAATAAATAGGAGGTATTGAGTGCTTTAGGAAATATAAAGCAGAAGTGAAAAAGCAACTTGGAAGAAACATTAAAACATTAAGATTTGATAGAGGTGGGGAATACAATTTAAAGGAATTTGAATCATATTGTCAAGAGCATGGAGTTAAGAGGCATATTACTATGCCATGTACACCACAACAAAATGGTGTAGCAGAACGGAAAAACAAAACTCTAATTAATTTTATTAGATGTATGCTATAACATTCATGCCCCCCCCAAAGGAATTTTGGGGAGAGGCATTACTCACATCAAATTACACTTTGAATAGAATACCTACCAAATCTGTTAGTGGAATTCCTTATGAGTTGTGGAATGGAAGAAAAGCTAAAATCAATCATTTACGAAATGGGGTCCAATAGCCCATGTACTTATTCCAAGTCAACTAAGGGACATTAGATTTTAGAACATTAAAATGTAGATTTATAGGATATTGTGAAAAATCATCAAGATATAGATTTTTCATAAGAAAAAGGAATTATTGAGTATAGAGATGCTACATTTTTAGAAAATCTAGAGGAAGAAGAGCATACTCAAGATAGAGATATACCATTATCTATAATTGGAGATGATTACTTTAATGGTATTGAAAGATATGATCTAGAAAATAAGGATCAATCAAACTTACAAAATTTAAATGAACCCATGGAAATAGTGGAGAATGACCAGAATGACCAGAATGACCAGTAAGACCAACCAAATATAGAAAATAATGATGAGCCTGTAAATGATCCACTTGATACCTTTAGAAATAAAAGAATGACAACTTAGCCATCACAGATGAATGATTATCATTTATATTCTTGTAAGCCATCATGTTTCTTGATAGATATATATCAGGAAAATCACATGGAACCCAATACATATGGTGATGGGATTAAATCACATGAGGAAAATTTGTGGTTTGAAGTCATGAATGATGAAATTGATTCCATGAAAAAGAATAATGTTTGGGAATTGTGTGATTTAGTTGAGGAAAGAAAAGTTATAGGATGCAAATGGGTATTCAAGAAGAAGCTACAAGTAGATGGGTCAATTGACAAGTTTAAGGCTCGATTGGTAGCTAAAGGTTATACATAGAAGGAAGGAATTGAATTCTAGAAAACATAATCTCCAGTAGCAAAGTTTGCATCTATTAGAATCATACAATCAATTGTAGCACGCTTAGAGTTGGAATTACATCAAATGGATGTTAAGACTGCATTTCTTAATGGAGAATTACAGGAAGACATATAAATGTGCTAGCTTGAGGATTTTCAAGTGGAAGGGCATAAGCAAAAAGTATGCAAATTGAATAAATCAATATATGGATTAAAGCAATCTTTTAGACAATGGTATCTCAAATTTCACTATGTGATTGTCCAAATGGGATTTATCTCAAATCGACTAGACAATTGTGTGTATGTCATGGAAAGTTGGAGTAGTTTTATAATAGTATCTTTATATGTAGATGATATTTTGGTTGCCACAAATGACATGGAATTGTTGAATAAAGTAAAAATTGAACTTAGTGAGAAATTTGATATGAAGGACATGGGAGAAGCATCTTATATCCTTGGAATACAGATCCTTAGAGATCGGAAGTCTAGAATACTAAGTATAAATCAGGAAACGTATTTATACTCAGTACTTAAAAGTTTTGGAATGCAAAATTGTGCCCCTACACCTACACCATATGTGTATAGAAAAAGATTGACTAAATGTTAATGCCTTGGAAAGGGATAGAAACCTCTGAATATGCCATATGCACAAGTGATCAAAAGTTAAATGTATCCTATGTTGTGTACTAGACTGGATTTAGCATATTCAGTGACTTTGCTTAGCTAATATCAAAATAATCTTGGACTAGCACATTGGGAAGTTGTTAAGAGGATTATGAAGTATATCAAGGGTATGTTGCAACACAAACTAGTATACTATGCAAAAATGCTAGAAGTATTAGGTTATTTAGATGAAGATTTTGGAGGTGATAAAGATGATGAAAAGTCCACATTTGGACACTTGTTCATCTTTGATGATGGTGCTGTCTCATGGGGAAGTAAAAAGTAAGGCTGTGTTTCTAGATATGTATAGGAAGTTGAATGCTTTGCATGTAGTACAGCTACAACACATGTTGTTTGGATTAAGAAATTTTTTAACGACTTGGATCTTAGTTTGATAGATGGACTAGTTGGAATATATTGTGATAATCAAGCGGCAATTAATCTCATAAATGGTAGTGCTAATAGTTCAAGAGGTAAGCACATTGCGTTACATTACCACTACAATTGTGATATTATATAGAAGAGAAAATAGAGGTGAGTTATATTCTCACTTTGGACATGATTGCTAATCTAATGACGAACGGAATTCCAGTAGAGAAATTTGTCAAGCATAAAGGCTTGATGGGATTAAGGAGCATTTCCATGGATAATAGAGATGCAGCACATTCTCATAAATAGTGGGAGTGGAAATTGAGAAAAACTCATATGCATGATGTAACCATGCCAGCGAGGAGATTCCGCAAAAGAATGCGAAATCGGTCGGCAAAATCACGTCGAAAAACAAAACAAATGCAAAAATGCAGGAGTCGCCACCTAGTCTATTATGGAAGACAAGGAAAACCATATACATGAAAAATCATGC
>JAMKQA010047400.1:0-16681 GCA_024699735.1 Posidonia australis | reverse complement strand
AAATAATCTCCTTACATGCAATTTTTCATTAACCTGTAAAAACCGATATAAGTAATTAAAAAGTGTTAATTCTCTATTCACCCCCCTCTAGAGGAGCTATTCGATCCTACACAAGGGAGTTGGGAGGACCATCTGCCGTTGATTGAGTTCGCCTACAACAATAGTTATCACTCGAGCATCGGGATGGTGCCGTATGAAGCTTTGTACGGTAGGCCATGCAGATCGCCGGTTTGCTGGAGCAAGGTGGGCGAGCATCAGTTGATTGGTCTAGAGCTTGTGCAGCTGTATGCGAACAAGGTAGATTTGATCCATAGCAGGTTGTTGGCTGCACAGAGTCGGTAGAAGAGCTATGCTGATGGAGGCGGAGACCACTGGAATTTCTGGTGGAAGACTATGTATTTCTGAAGGTGTCGCTGACCAAGGGTGTTGTGCGGTTCGGAAAGCGTAGCAAGCTGAGTCCTCGCTATATTGGTCCGTACCAGATCACCCAGAGGATCGGTGAAGTTGCTTATCGGTTGGATCTACCACCAGAGATGTTGTCCGTGCACGACGTGTTCCATGTCTCCATGCTGAGGAAGTGTTTGGCTGACACGTCTTATGTGATTCCAGTTCAGCCAGAAGGGCTTCAGGAAGATCTATCCTTTGTGGAGAATGCCGTCGAGATTGTTGACCACAAAGAGCATGTGCTGCGGAACAAGGTGATTCCACTGGTTTTGGTGCGGTGGCGGCATCATGGAGCCGAGGAGGCCACTTGGGAATGCGAGGAAGCCATCCTAACCTAGTACCTGTATCTTTTCGCCTAGTGATTTTCGAGGGCGAAATCTTCTTTTAAAGGGGTTAAGATGTAACACCCGTAAAATTCATTTTGTAATTATTTACATTTTATGAATTTATTCGTGGCCCGTTGTGTGGTTTGTGCTTTTGATCTTGAGCCTCGTGGGCCGGCTTCTATTTGCGTATCCCTGTGCGTGGTTTGGCATTGTGCATTGTGGCACTGTGCGTGTGGGGCCCTGGTGTGGAGTTCGCGCCGTGGACCGATCGTTGTGAGTGGTGGTTGCACGGAGTGGATGGTGTGCTCATGTGGGGTGCCGGTGGCTGAGACGTGCATGTGAGCACGCTCCCAGCTACTACGTGCATAGGCTTTATAAGCTGCCCACATCGCACTCCTCCATCGCTCATCGTCGTCTTCTCCTTCTTCCTTCTTCTTTTTCTCCCCCACCTTGAGCGTGCGTCCCTTCTTCCCCACCTTCCCTTTCCTTCCTCCCCACTCCTCCTTCTCCACCCCCTTCTCCTTTCCCCCATCCTCCCCTGTCTCCCTTGTTTTCTTCTGTCCACGCGCTAACGGAGAGAGAGAGAGAGAGAGAGGGGAGAGAAGCGGAGGCACTGTGGTGGCTCGTGGCGGCCTGGGAAGCTCCGAAGTGACGTCCCTGAGGTCGTGGGGTGGCCGTAGTCGTGCAGAGTCGTCGGTGTTCGTCGGAGTTGGTCGAGGCTTGCCGGAGCTCATTTCAGGTACGCATCTCCAATCCCTGTAATAAAGAGCATGAAAATGGTAGAAATTGATAGCGTTGCATGAAATCTAGGTAAATTTACATTCCTAGAATTTATTGTGATTTTATGAGAATTTTTGCTAGATTTATGGGCATTTATGCTTGTGGTTGAGTTTTGGGTCATTCCGACCCTTATGCCTTTGTGATTTTTTATCTTGATGCATGGTGAATGAATTTTGGTTTTGTTTGTGTGGATTTGGAGTAGACTCGATTGTCTACATCTTATGTTTTATGCAAGATTTTTGGTGTTCGTTTAGAGGGTCCGATCGGAGGTCCCAGTTGGGGTGATTTTAGACGATAAGGTTTGGGTCGTTTTCTGTTTTTCGCAAAATTCTCTATTAGATTTGATCCTCTGGTCGAAATTAAGTCGTCCTATTTTGGACGGTCACCCGAATCAAGAGATTTCGGTTGACTGAATCATTTTCGATATATCGGATTTAGCCTGAGTGTTGACCGTTGACCTAATTCGATCGACCGATCTAGATTGACATCCCGAACCTGTTTTCTAGCATGCCGAATTAGGGCCCAAATAAGTTATAAAAATATGATTTCCGAGGATTTTTCGAATTGGATTGTTTTGGCCCATTGAGATGGGATTACGGGCCATCAGTGGTGGTCCCTCGGGACACCTGATATGCCGTTTTGTTGAGGTTTTGGAAGAGTTTTCGAAGATATGACAATGGATTTCAAAGAAATGAGTTGGCAGATTTGGAAAATGGTTTTTCCTAATTTTCTGTGTGCGGGCCTAGATAGTGTGGGACTGAGTTGTCGGGACTAGGAAATGTGACGATATTCTCGGGTGGTCGGGCGTGACTCCCTGGTTGAGGTATGGGGACGAGATACATGAGGTTGAGGGGCGTCGGGTCTTGCAGGTATGAGACTCCTTGACTGTCGTCTCAAGGCTAGGTTTGAGGTCCGCGAGTTAAGGTGACTTGTGGCATGACGAGGAGGTATGATATCCTACTGTCGCTGTGAGCACTGAGGTTCGGGTGTCCTCAACTGTTGAGGCATGACACTCCCTCCTAAGTATCGTGTGTAGAGGAGGCGGACTCTTTGGTGGCCAGTGTGGGTGGGACACGTATCCCGTAGCTTGTAGCGTCCAGAGAGACAGGACAACCTTCCCAAGGAGGGGTTGGCTTTGTGAGAGTTCTCCAGGTAGGGAGAATCACGGGACGGTGATCGCTCCTGCATAGCGTGGCTTCACAGTGGTAGTGTAGAACGCTGTAGTCGCTCCTTGGTGGACTACGTGTGGTCAGAGTTTGATTGCCTGGCGCTAGGCTTCTTGACTCACTGTGTGTGGTTTTGGCCATTGAGGGTATTTGCTTGTGGTTTTGGGCTAGTAGAGCCTCAATTGTGATTTTGGCCGATGTAGGCCTGGTTCGTGAGGTTTTTGAGAAATGATTTGCAAAATGAATTTTAAAAGAAAAGCAATTATGATTTGCTTTTCGCGGTTTTCGTGGGGTGTGTACTGGGTGACTCTTATCACTCATGCGTTTTCCTTGTAGTTTTGGTTTGCAAGTGTTGACATGTGGTTGGTTTAACGTAGTGTATATAGTTTGGAGTCTCCTAACCGCACACACAAGTTCCTAGTAATTTGATATTTTCTGTTTGGCTTTAATTTTCTCTTAATTTAATTTGTTTTAAATTATTGTGGAAAATGAGAGGCGTCACAAAATACCCTCACCATCATCCTCATCATCATTGTACGTTTCATTCTCATTATCATCCACACCTTCACCCTCATCTTCATTTGACGTTTGATTTTCATCATCCACAGCTTTCCCTTTGCAATCCATTATAGGTTGTGTCTTTGGAATGATTTCATCTTCTTCTTGAGTAAACCCAATTCTTTATTAAAGACATTGAATAAAGTTAGTTTGCAATGACATAAATTAAATGAGAATGATATATAAATTTGAAGTAAATATAACCATACTTACTAGACTAGACAGGCAATGCAAGAGGTTTTTCTTTTTCTACTTTAGTGACAAAGAGCTCTAATGCTACACACATGTCTGGAAAGAGACTATACATTCGATTCACATAACCATTATTCAATAGATCAATGTAAAAGTCTTTGGTAGCTAGTCTTACTTTGTAGTATGGTTCAATTGTATATTCTTTAATAAATATTTGAAGAATCTCTTCATACACTATACGTTTGGACTCAGTATATTTTAGATTCCGATCCACAAACAAAAATGATTTATGACCACTACAATAAGAAGACCTATCTCCTTTGCTCTACTCAAAGTATCTATCAAAGTGACATATCAAAGGTATTTTAGAAATATCCATATTAATAACCTTACAAAATAGATATCATATCACATTACATACAAATCTGAGATAAAATGATATAATTAAAATAATTAAAATGATAACTCTACAAAAATGATAGAAATAAATGATATAAAACTTGTTACGTAGTTGAAGAATGTAGTCTCAATACATATTAAAATAATTAAAATATGATATTTTTATAATTGATAAATAATGTCTCATTACTTCTTAAAATATGTCTCCCATGTCTCATTTTAAAAATCATGTCTTACAGAGTATGATAGAATCATGCCTCATTTCTTACAGAGTCTGATAGAAGCAAGTTTCATTTCAAGAAGAATCACGTCTTATAAAGTGTGATAGAATCATGTCTCATTTCAAAAAGGGGTCTCATTTCAAGATATCATGTTACAATTGAAGAATCATGTCTCACAACTCACAAATCATGTCTTACATCTCAATAATCGTTTTTCATACAGATTAAAACATGCTATCCCAATAGCTGAAGAATCATATCTTATTATACTTGAATCATGTCTTATTTCAAGTCTCAATACATATTAAAATAATTAAAATATTTAAAATATGATACTTTTACAGTTAATAAATAATGTCTCAATACTTCTTAAAGCATGTATCCCATGTCTCATTTTAATAAGAATCATGTCTTATTCCAAGAAGAATCATGTCTTATGATGTGTGATGGAATCATGTCTCATTTTAAGAAGGGGTCTCATTTCAAGATATCATGTTACAATTGAAGAATCATATCTCTCAACTCGTAAATTATGTCTTACATCTCAAGAATCATTTCTCATACATAATAAAATACCTATACAACTAAAGAATCATGTCTCATTTCAAGTTTTAATACATATTAAAATAATTAAAATATGATAATTTTACAATTGATATATAAAGTCTTATTATTTCTTAAGACATGTCTCTCATGTCTCATTTCAATAAGAATCATGTCTCATTCTAAAAAGAATAATGTCTTACAAAGTATGATAGAATCATGTCTCATTTCTTACAGATTATGATAAAATCATGTCTCATTTTAAAAAGAATCATGTCATATAAAGTGTGATAAAATCATGTCTCATTTCAAGAAAGGGTGTCATTTTAAGATATCATGTTACAATTGAAAATTCATGTCTCTCAACTCACAAATCATGTCTTATATCTCAAGAAATATTTTCTCATACATAATAAAATATGTTATCTCTATAGCCGAAGAATCATATCTCATTACACCTGAATCATGACTTTCACAAATCTTATCTCATTCAATGTTAAATAATATCTCAAGTCTACTGACAACATGTCTCGCAGCTTACATATCATGTCTCACTCAATATTAAATCAGGTCTCAAAATTTCTGAAAACATGTCTCTTAGTTCACAGATCATGTCTCATTATATTTAAATCTTGTCTATCATTATACAAGAAATCACTCAACATTAAATCATGTCTCAATTCTTCTAAAAATATGTCTCCCAACTCACAAATCATATTTCATTATATCTAAATTATATCTCATTATACCTAATAATCACATCTCATTATAAATGAAATAATGTCTCAATTATCATATTTAATGGGACTGTCATTGACATTTATTAGAGATCTACAAATAAAGATTCACAAATATCCTTAGCATAGAAATAAATAATAGAAAAAAATTACAAATGATGAGACACTAACTTTCCACCTCTAAATTCATCTCTAATGCTAGAAACCACAAAAACTAAGAAACCCATAAAAAAAAAGAAAAACCATCCACTTCGAAAGCTCTGAACGTGTATGATGATCGACGACTACGAGTGAGATACATTTGAATTCGATGTGAAAAAAATTGTTAGCAATAAGATGATCGACGTGAGAAGACTCAACATGAAGACTTGTGTGTAGAAGAAGACTCGAGGTCATGAGAAAGACTAGAACATGTGGTCCGTAGAGAGATGAGAGCTTGCACTAGAGAAGAAGGGACTCTTTTATATAAAGACAAAATAGAAATAAAAAAAGAGAAATGAACTTTTATTGCTTAGTGAAATTAAGTAACCTTCTCTTGTAAATTCCACTTTTAAGTAAAATTTTATTGCCAATCTTACAAATAAAAAACAAGTACTACAATCCTATTTTTTTGATAACAAAAATAGACCCGACATTCTATTACCAACCACAAGCACAAGAAAATGGCATAAGGAAGCTGTTACACTAATAAGCAGTTTATACTAAAAGTGGAGGAAAAAGGATATCAACGTTAAATTTGATATAGATCCACAACGGTTGATAATGCGGCTATCAGAGCACAACAGCAGCAAATCAATTCAGTACAATCACAACTAGTGATGCATATTTTTACATCCTCAGATAGAAAGGCAGTTAGCCTGCTGCTCTGTAACCTGAAGGCACCATAAACACTGAATCAGCTAGGTGGCCATGACATGCTCATATGGATTCCCTTGAATCAGATTTCCCATCCCTAATCATCAACTGTCATCATCTTCACTAAAATCTTCTACTGTTTGAGCATCTATTGTATCGTCACCCCTAGAACGAGCCTCATCAATTTCAACAGGCAACATAGTGTCAGACACTACTTTTGCTGCTTCCAATACCTTTGGGCAGCCTGAGTAACATAGAAAATCGTCATGTTTGATCAACACCATTAGAATCAATGGCAGGTCACAGCAAACGGAAATAAAAGTTACCTGCTACGGGGCATTGAGGATGTGGCTGCATAGTTCTGATGTAGTGCATAACAGGATCTTTTTCATAAATATGCTTGCAGTCCTGGCTGTGGTTTCATGCAGAGAAGGCAAAGTGTCATTCCAAATGAGAAAGCAAAAGGAGATCATGAAAATAGAAGACAACGTCTAACAAGTTTGCGAGAGGGAAACAAAGCATGTGTGCACAATATGTATGACTGTCATTGCCAATGAGAAAGCAAAAGCAGAACATGAAAAACAGGACATTCTCCATCGAGTTTGCCAGAGAGAAACAAAGCATGTGTGCACAATGCATCAACAAATCTCAGAAAAGTCATAAGATAGGTGGGACATAGTAGGAATCTCATCTCATTGCACGTAAAAAGATGATATTTCTTTTTAGGGCATAAAAACTAACAAATAGAAACCGAAGATGCATGATTAGAAGCCAGCAGGATCTAAAATAAGGATTGGAAGCTAATAGCCTAATACTAGGAGATTTTTGTACCATGAAACTATTATAGAAATACATCTAGCTTTAGAGTCCATCACAAATCAAATGAGTCTTTTTACCGAGCACTAAAACGAAGAGTAAAAATTATATTTAGTTCCCTGACTAAAGGAACTCCCAGTTGAACAGGATGCAGTTAACAATCAAATGTAATTTTGTGCAACAGGCTAGACATGTGTTAATCCTATATGCTATCTGTCAAACACAAATTTGTTTAATTGGAAAGTTTGGTAAATAACTACAAGATAATCTTACCAGCGCACAGGACTTTTTAGATCAAAAACAGCCTTTCCTGTGATTGGGCATTTTGTATTCAAAAGATTGCCCTGTGTGCTAGTCATCACAAGTTCTTCCTGCTCTTCACCAGGCATTGGTTGACCTGCATGATGAACATTCTGCAAAGAGAAACATTGTATCAGATTCACTAAAAGAATCGATACAATAGCATTTTGGAAGCAATTGCACGAGAATAAATAAAAGGCTTTTATTTGGTATGATTTAGCAATCACATAAGATTAAATAGAAAGCTTTTATTTGGCATAATTTTGGATCCCTTTTTGTGGAATCTGCTTGGGTCTATAAGCTGACACAATAAAGAAAGGACACGAAATTAATTTTGGAACAATAATACTAGAATGTTTGGAAGGTATACAATTCAATGCTGTTCTCGCTACATACTGATACTTTTTCTTAAAACAGCAATAAATAATATATACTATTATAGAGGTACTAAGATAGTGTTTGGCATTGTTATCACATAAAAAAACATTGGCAGAGACAAACAATTGCAAACCAACAAAGTGAGAAAAGGCCAAGAGTGCATTAGCTTCAAGCTAATCTATAAACAAAGTGATATGGATTAATCCGCCCATCCATGTCAGAATGCATTCTTGTTATTGTTTAAAAATAAGGTCATTTACAGGTTTATAGCTAGAGAGACATCCAGATTTGTTAGAGAAGTTATATCTGACTGTGGTGATTAAACGAGTTAATGGATATCCATTTAGCCTAGAATATCTAATAAACCTTATACATATGTAACTACATTCTCAATAATAGAACAATAGTCTTTGTCTCTATTCATTCTTACATGATATTAGAACTCCAAGTTAAAACCTAGTCCTCACTCAACGCTAGCTGCCAACACACCCCTTTCCATCAACCTCCGACACCGTTCACCTCTTGGGTGGCCAGTTTTGCCATCACCACTCCAGGACAACCATCTGGCGCCGCCAGCCCATCCAGGGCATCCCATTGGTGCCGCCAACCACTCCAAGACATCCAGCTGGTGCCATCAGTCCTTCTAGGGCATTTCATCGACACCAATAGCCCATCCAGGCTCTCTGTCGCCACCACCAACCCCTCCAAGGGCCCTGTTCAGTGCTGACAGCCACCTGCCCTCCTAGGGTTTCTTCCCGCTGTCACAATTCCCTCCAAATGGGGTTCTCCCTTATCCATGTCTGAACAATGATGTTGGCTGTTACATCACTGTTCAGATTCATATCCTAGATTGCCATCAGATTTTACATCGTCGCTAGTATATGAACCTGTCATGTCCATATATGTTGGTGCAGCAATCTGACTGCCCCTATTAGTGTTTCACTTTTAGTTTTGTTCCTCGTAGTAGTCTCATGGCTTCTCAAGAGTCGTTGGTAAAAAACTCAGTGGAACCTCAGAGAAGCTGAACAACAAGAATTATCTTCACTAAGTGCAAAGTTTCGAGACTTTTATTGCAACACATCACAAATTGAGGCACCTTACGCAACCTCCTCCTTACAACAAAGATGCAACATATGATGATTGGTATACTAATGATTTAACCATGGTATCTTGATTGGTAAACAACATGAAGCCTTCTGTTGTAAGGTAAGTCATGATGATGCGGCCCTCCAAGAAAATTTAGGATACATTACGTCTCACGTATGGTTATGAAAAAAACATATTTAAAGTCTTCAAAGTGTATAAGCAATTATTCACCTTACAGTAAAGTAATCGTTCAATTTAGGAATACTTCACACTTTTACAAGCTTTGCTTGATGAACTTTGAGATCTATTAACCTCTGACTAGTATATCACCTAGATGAAACACTACCGTGAAAAACTAATTGTTGTGATTTACTTGTTCAATTTGACAACAAATCTCAACTATCAGATCAAGGGATAAATTTTAGGAGTCGACAGTGTTTCTGATCTACAGTCCATATTTACTAGAATATTACGTATCTTTACAGCCACACCTACTCTAGTCTCAAATCAATCAACCATAGTAACTACACATGGTCCAAGGTGCGACAGCTCCTGAAGGAGAATTCGTGGCTACACAGAAAATAAAGGACGTTTTTATTGTACTCACTGTAGACGAATGGACCTTTGGGACAACAGATGCTGGAATGTGAATGACCAACCATCAATAGCAAATATCACTACATAGTCTCCACCCACCACCTCCACCGGCAAAGAGCAAACGGTTATCATTTTTCAAACTGATTATAAACGACTCTTACAGCTAAAAGTCACTGACTCCACTGTCATTACCTCTTAGACTATCTCCTCAAGTACTAGTACCCTTTTAGCAACCAAGAATCTCTATCAACTTCCAAACATCAGACAAAAAAAGTTTTTTTACACATGTATCTCAACTTTTTGATCTTCAATCAGTGACTATTGCTGATGGTTGATCTTATCCTGTAACTGGAGAAAGGATTGTATAGACTTCTACATAGCTTCCGGTAAAAGTCCTCTTATGTATCTGATTTGATTTTCTTGTTAACCTCCTTTCTATTAGTACTATTACAAAACAATTGTTTTGTTATATAACTTTTTCTCATTTTACTACAATTTTCAATATTTATAAATAGAGAGGAGAATTGATTTAGACTGTGAATGAAACAATGACATGTACCTGATCAGTGACGATATACCATGAAGATTAACATCTGTGGTGTCCATCTTTGAGCCATTTGTTCTGTGACACTATTAGTTAAGTCATCCATCACATCAGAAGTTACAGCAAACTTTGCCTTAGGTATCCGTCTCTCCTATTGATTGTAAATCTTGTCAGTTGAGTAAGTACCATCGTGCTTCCTTTAAACGTTTGTGTCGTATGTCTAGTCCAAATTTATTTGAGTTACTCTATTATGATATCTGAGGTTTTGCTAGAATTCTATCTGTGTCTAATCATCGTTATTAAATTGTTTTTATTGATAATTTTTCATAAGTGTCTTGAATATACTTGTTTAAAAATCATAGCTATATTTTTTATGTACTCAAAACTTTTATTACTGAAATAAAGAATCAATTTGATATCACTCCAAAATATTTGCATACAAATAATACTTTTGAATTTGTCTAATTCAGTGTTGAGTCTTATTGTACATCTTTAGGAATTACACATCAGACTATTTATCCTCACACCTTTCAATAAAATAGGATTACTAAGTGCAAACATGAACATATACTAGATGGTACTCGCACCATCATATTACACATATATGTTTCAAAATACCCGTGATCTGATGCTATTCTTACTACCACATATCTCATAAATAGGATGCCCTCTACTCCTTTAAGAGGTGATATTCATCTTCGACGTCTTCAATCAGATGCTGACCTTTTTCCTTTAACCCCTCGAATTTTTAGGTGTCTTACCTTTGTTGAGATCTCTCTCTTGAACTTAATAAATTATCACTCAGGTCAATCAAGTGTATTTTTGTTAGTTACTGTCAAACTCAATAGAGTTATCGATGTTTTCATCCTCCCATTAGATAATATTTTGTATCACATTGATTAAGTCCAAAGGTTATTTCAATGGTGCTACATTTAATGTCAAGTATCTCCCTTTCCTATCTGTAATTAAGCTACTTGCCATAGATGACCATGAATCCTCCACTGTCAATAAGGAGATGCCTCTTCCTTTATAGGTGTATCATTGCCACGAGTAGACATAAGTGCCTCCATCGACAGAACCATCCTCTTCTGCAAATGCTAATCCACCCCTTACTGATTCTGATCTTATAATTATACTTCACAAAGACATCCATTCTTCCACTGCTTATCCAATCTCTAATTTTGTTTCTTACGACTTTCTTTACTCTCGTTTCCGTAGTTTTACTTTATCCATCTTTTCTAAGTCTGTTCTCAAGAATTATAAGAAAACACAATTACTTCCTCAATGAAAGGCAACTATAGATGAAGAGATAGTTACATTAACAACTCATAGCACTTAAGAGTTGGTGATCTATACTGTCGAAACTTCTATAATCACTTACAGATGGGTCTATACTGTCAAGTACAAGGCAGATAAATACAAAACTTGATTGGATGCTCGAGGATTTACTCAGACATTTACCTGCCATAATGCCATCAAAATGCTCTTGTCCATTGTCATTAATAATTCTTAAGAGTTGTACCAGTTGGATGTGAAGAATACATTATTGTACGATGATCTAATAGATTCTATGCTTATGGAGCAATCTCGAAAGTATGTTACTCAAAAAAGAATAGAATATGCATATTGAAGAAAACTATTTATGATTTAAAACAGAATCCTCGAGCTTAATTTGGTAGAAAGTTTTCAAAAATGTATTATTGACCACTGTACCTTCTATAGAGGACTACCACTGGGTGTGTGTTGCTTGTGGTCTACGTTAATGATATATTGATAACAAATAGTGATGTAAAGGACATTAAAGAAATAAAAGAATGTCTTAGGATACACTTTGTCACTAAGGATATGGGAAAGCCACAATACTTTGAACATTGAATTTGCCTATACCAAAGAAAAAATGACAGTCCTAGAGAAAGTATGTTCTTAACCTCTTCTAAGAAACAGGACTTTTAAGGTACATGCTAAAGAGTACTATTGAGCTGATGTCGTCCTTCTAAGATACCACTTCAGAGTTGTTAGAGGATGTTACTAAGTACAGACAATTGATCGAGAAACTTATATATTTGAAAGTTCCTTCAGGTCTCTAATGCTCTGCCTTAACCAACTAGCAGGTAGTATAACTCGCCACATGGTCAGAAACATCTCTCTTCATGCCAGGCCACCAAAAGTTCCGCTTCAGATCTCGGTATATCTTCGTACTACCAGGGTGTATGGTGTACCTAGACCAATGCCCTTCATCTAACAACCTCTGCCTGGCATCAAGAACTCCGAGAACTCCATCATGCCATTGTTGTAGGTATCGACCTTCTAAATCAAGGCCTCATGCTAGTCGAGACTCAGTTTCAGGCCGAGGGAGCGAAGGAAGGACCCGAGCTCGAGCTATGTGAAGTTATCGTCCCTATTCCGGTCAAAGGAACGGAAGATCTCGCAAAGCTCCACTAGTTGCGTGTCGCTAAACTTCATAGACTTTTTTCATCCCTATTTTAATGTATCAAACGTTACCCAAGTAATTTTGAAATTCCCAAGAACTAAATTTAGTATGTACTTATTATAGTCTGTTATAACTTATATAGTTTGTACTTTATATTATAGGTTTATAAATGATATGAAATTTGATGTATACTGATACAAATGATGTATGTTAAGATCTATAGATTACATTTTAGTTTTGAAACTTACAATTTAGAAATCTACTGATTCTTATTTTAAAATCATTGAATTTGTACATGAATAGATATGTATATTAAGAGTTTTTAAATGATGTAGGTTTTGACATGTATTTAAATTAGATGATGTAGATTAAGATTCATGGATTATATTTTGACTAAGAAACTTAAAACACATGATTTGGAAAATTGTTCTTAAAGTACACAAATGAAGATAGTCCATAGCATATCCTCCCCTTGTATATACACTTATTCTCTCTTTTTTGGACTGTATGTTGAATTTTCATACAACATTACTCAATGACAAGTCATTCAACAGGAATTTTGACTTTTAAGACAGACATCTTAATAATTCTTTGTAAGACTTTGTCATATATAAATTCTTCATTTCTTGATGTTTTTCTCATCAAAAATTATTTATCTAGTTTATAAAGATTTTACTTTATCATTTATAAGATTTTATTAACTTTAATTAACAAAATATGTTACAACATGTGATAGGATTTTTATTAATAATTACTTAATTATATATCATTAAAGGTGAAATATCAAGATTTGGATTTATAACTTCACCTCATTTTGGAAAAGGTAAGTCCAAACTATCATTATATCTCATTTATTTTTATTTTTGATATATATTGTTTTTATTTCATATACACTGAATAACTTAAAATATACAAATGTATGAAAAACTTATTGATAGTTTAATTAATTATGTTATGTACATATCTGATCCTCTTTTATCCGTTTTGTATCTGTATCCATTTTTTTAGGATATGGATATATAATTTTTCAACCCATATGATATCCGTATTTGTATCTACATCTACATTTTAAAAATGGCTACGAATATGGTAATACCCATATCCATACGTATCTAATCCGTTTGCACCCTTAAGCACAATGCATGCTTCATGACCTTTTTTTACCAGAGACATCAAAACATCAATTAGAGAGACTTTTGGCTTCATAACTCAATACAAATGAGGTGAAAGATAAATGAACTTCTTTTCCAAGAGGGATTGATTGAGATATGCCTATGTGTGAGAGATATGTGTTCATTTAACATGTGTGTACTTTATGTGACTGAGGTATTGCTTTGGCTACATTATTTGCAGCATCCAGCACTGCTTCCAAAGAAACCACCACTGTAGCAGCTCTCCAAGCTCCTTCAACAGTAGCAGCTCCAGCATGCAAACCAAAAATAAACTCCAAGAGAGCTCCAGCTGGGAGCTGTCTGCGAATGAATCCTAAATCAAAGAAGTCAAAAGTAATTGGAGGTGGCAGCTGTAGTGCTGAGGAGAGGGAGCTGTGATGCTTTTTTGCTGTTGGGGGCTCCTGACCCTTGTGCGGCCCACTGGGAGCTGCCCAAACAAATGCAGTCTTTGTATTCTTGATCATAAGTAGACCATAAGTAGCTGATGATGTCCATGCTTGATGTAGTTTTGTTATTCTGTACGGTAATTCTCTATCTGAACATGTCCAATTTCCCTCACAGAATGCTAGCTGCAAGCAGCTCAACAATGCTGACAAGCAATCAAGCCAAACATGTAACGGTATATGAGATTCACAATGTCAGATATCAAGGCACAATCCAAGAATATTCAAAATCTTGCAATTTGCAACCTGGCATGACTCAATTTGCATCCCCTACCCATGCATCATTTATGTTCCCTTCTGAACCTTCAAAAGGAGATTACATAGTGCATGCTAGATATGGCACATATTGACATAAAGCTCACAAAAAGAACACAATATCACTTAAGATCTCTTTCAAATTCATCAGAAAATATAAAATTAAATGATATACTAAGTCACCCCTTGATGTGAAGTGAAGCCTAGATCTCATATGCTGTTATCGACGTTGTTGTGATTTGATGATTTAAATCCCATGGGGAAGCTAAAATATATTCCAAAATTATATTTTATAGATATTTCTTATCATCCTACAACTTACACCTGCAACTTAGAGGCAGGCAGAACAGGTTATAAGAAAACCAAGAAGGAAGAACCTAAACCAATAATTCCCACAAAGAAATCAAATGTCTAATATGTGATTTTTAAAAATAAGTTGAATAAAATATCACCAATAATTCAGTATCAAACAATAGTAAGTTCCTTTTTGGTGTGGCATGGTGTGTGTGTGTGTGTGTTGGGGTTCCCGGGGAAGGGGTGTTGTGGAGGATAAGCTATAGTAGTTGAAGCTTGAATCGAATTTCAAGTAAATTGTTTAGGAAATCAGCCAAGCAGGATCAAGAAGGTTTTCTGTCATAAACACAAACCAACTCAATATGAACTACCAGCAAAAAATAGAAACAATTATTTATCCACCAAAATGCAGCATATATGAAAAGAAAAAGAATAGAAGCAGCAAAGACATAAAACCAGAGAATGTGAGGAGTACCCAAATAGCTTCCTTGAATTGCCGATACAAAGGGTCTGACTGCGGAACCGGCACATAGTCCTTCTTAACCTCGCTCAACACAGCCTCCAATTTGGCCTTGAAATTCGTACGCTGAGATCAAACAATCGCGTCCCCAATGATTTCATCAGCATCCCCGGCAAGAAAAATACGGGGGTGAAAAACACCCCTAGAAGAACAAACTTCCCAACCTGATTTCCCTCCGATGGCGGTCGGTACCCATTGCTAACAGCCTGTATTGCCGAGCAGTAATGCGCGCAGTCACTAGAAGTCGCCAGAAGCTCCAGCACAACATCATCCAGTTGCTTAACCTTTACATGACCCCCACCAAAAAAAAAACACTTCAGAGATGTAAAGGATAGAAACCAGGGCGGAGGTGAGCGTACCATATCAGTCTGGTACTCCTCGAGATCGACGGCCACAACCTTGATCAAACCCACAGCTTTCCGCATTTCCTGGGGAGAACAGGAGAAAAAGGTTAGCTTTGGGATTAGGGTTTTGAGATGGGATTAGGGTTGGAGGAGAGAGAGAGAGACAGAGAAAAGGGTGGGTTTTGGGTTTACGAAGATGAGAGATTGGTAGTCGGAGCATGTGGCCGTGGCCGACGCCGCCAATCGCCTCCCCGCGCCGGAGGTTTCCGCCGGAGGCGCCGACGTCGACGCCATCCCCTTCTCTCTCTCTCTCTCTGCCGATGGCGGGAAAGGAAGAGCGATGACCGATGGGTAAAGTCGCTTTAGAATTAAAAAAAGAATTGCTTTGAGTTGAAACAATTGTTCAACAAAGTATGTAAAATACAGTATTTTCTAATGTAGGTTTATTATGCTGAATATTACACATTTACCCTCAAAATTCTATAGACACCATCAAATCCTATTTTCCTAGCCCTTGTTCGGTTGCTAAATAAACACAAGAATAAACCTAGAAATGGAGTTATAATTCTTTTTGGGCAATAAAAATGTGGAATAAACCAAAACAACTATACCTATTCGGTTTCTCTAATTTTAGAATTCTTATTCTACATTTTGTAAGTGTAGACACCCCGATTTTGAGATAACTCAGAGATGAGTATCCTATGTTGCTTTGGATGTGATCAACCTTTAAACCAAACCCCAAACACATTAGCAAGCCAGAGCCCCAATCAGAGAATTCTGTGAGCAGGGTTGGCGCACCTTATAGGCACACCTCATAGGTGCACCAAGCAGGCGCACATCACTGGCTCACCAAGCAGGCGCCCAGCCTTTTCCAAGCTGCGACTGCAGACCTTCCATCTTCCGGGCTGTTACCCTTGCAAACGAATGTGCCAAGGAATATTCGAGGCTTTTCGTTTACAAGGCCCTTCATTTCTCATGAGTTACCCTTTGTTAGATCCCTATAAAAGGACATCCATAGGCAACCATTTGAAGACACCTTTTTTGGGGGAGAATTCTTGTGTTGAAATCTGAGAAACAGATCTGCACTGAGCAAGTTTTTGCATGAGTTCCTCCTTCCACCCAACAATCTATACTCGTGTTCTGGAGCTCTTCCTTGCATCCTAAAGCACCCTTGGTTCGTCTAAAGTAACAAGGATCTTCTTATTTCTTATATTTCAAGAAGGAAACATCATAAGAGGTAGGCTTTCTACCACCTCCTTTTCTTTTGAATGTCATTTTAG
>JAMKQA010047399.1:0-19317 GCA_024699735.1 Posidonia australis | reverse complement strand
CCCCCCCCCCCCCCCCCACCTGGTTAATTTAAAACCCACAACATAATAAAAACATTGTTTAGGCAGAACTAGAAACTTCAAAGCACTCTCTCCCCTACCCGGCTTAATAAAACCTGCAAGTAAAATACATTAAAGCATATCGTATGTATGAAAATTCTAGAAGCATGCATCTCCTCCTCTCATGTGTCCACCCACAGTTTGCAAAGGATAGTTTTAGTCACCCATTCTATCTTTGGCGTAGGATGTGTTGCCATTCTATTCCCCCTTGACCAAGGGTCGTGTAGGTATTAGTAGAGGATATAGCTCATTGCTACTACATGAGTTGAGGCTCCCAATGCATCACCCATTCACTACTTGTGCTTTGGCCAGGATTTAGAACAGGGATTTTTCTTTCTAACCTATGTCAAACCCAAACCCATGAGAGCTTCCCAGATGGACAACCCACCCAAGACATGCATGGAAAGTGAGCGCATAATAAGACATTCATCCGCATTGTGTGCCATTCACGTAACTCTCAAACTTGCATTTCGCCCTTGTCTTAGGTTCTGACACTTATTTCTCCTTGCTTGCTCATAGGTAGCTTGGTGTCAGGTCCTTGTCCAAAGCTCGAGCATCTCCATCACGAATAGCCTCTCGTGGTTTTTTCTTCTCTTGTTCCCTAGCTATTTGTCATTTATGACAATAGCTTCTCCTAGAGGTCGTGCGCTTGCCTTTTGCCACATCCCCATTCATACCTGCACATGGTTAGCTATAGCCCAGCAAACCAGTGAGCCTCCTATTGTCATCCTAAAGAAAATCCCAAATTTGGCTCCTCCTTCCCCCACATTGACCTCGACTGCCTCTCCTTGCCTCCATGCTTTTTACTTTAGGGTGCATAGGGATTCTGTGCTCACCCCTCTGGGGCAACGACAGACACTAGCCAATCTGAAGCCTGTCACCAAGTCCACCACGGTGATCGTCACGAAGGTTCCAGAGATACTGCTGTCTGCACCCCTTTCTCTAGGATCCCTAGTTTCAGGGGTCCAGCCTGTAGTGGTTCCCTCTGCTCTAGGTTCCATTCCTATTCTGCTATTGTCTTCTGAACTGTCCTCTGATGGGTCTCCAGCCATACAAGCTTAACATCTAATGGCCTTGGCCCAGAAGTTGAGGCACGTGGCGCTCTCTCTTGACTCAGCTATCACTCTTCCTCTTTTGACCCCTAAGGTTCTAGTGAAGGCTACTTTGGCAATGCAGACTCACCCCACTACACTTTAGCCCATACCTTCACCCCAGCTCCTCACTACTTCAACGATGGGGGCGTTATCCCTGCCTCCTGCACCTTCACTACACTTTACACAACATGCAACTCCATCACCTAGTAGCCAACCCTTTGGCTTAGCAGGAGTACAACACTTTTTAATCCCATTGCCTAGAGCCATACCAGTGCCATAGTTGCTACTCCCATCGTCTACACCTGTAGACACCCAATATGCTTGCATAGGCCAAACCCAACAACCACTCCTCACTTTGACAACCACCAATGCAAAACCTAACTACAAAATCCTAACTGACCTAAATACAAAACTAAACCCTAATCCAAACCTTAAACCTAGGTTAAACCCTAATCCAAACCCTAAACCTAGGTCAAATCCTAAGTCAAGCCCCAAGCCCTAAAGTCAAACCTCATGTAACTAATTTAACAAACTCAACCACTTCCTAACTAATCTCCAACAAACTAAACCACTTCCTAACCAATCTCCAACAAACTAAACCACTTCCTAACAACAAACTAAACCACTTCCTAACCAATCTCCAACAAACTAAACCACTTCCTAACTAATCTCCAACAAACTAAACCACTTCCTAACTAACCTCCAACAAATCTAACCACCTTCCACTCCAGCCCTAACAACCAACTAAGCCTATAAATAGCCTCCTTGTGCAAGTAGAATGGGACTTTGAGACTTTTGGGACTTTTAGCATTTTTGCAAAAATTGAGCAAGGAGAGCTCCCCAAGCCTTTCCCCTCCCAACTAGAGCTACCAGAGAGTTCCTGGAACAGAGAGGAAGCTCGTGGAGGTGAGAAACCAGAGATCTTAGCCAT
This sequence comes from Posidonia australis, assembly GCA_024699735.1. Classification (NCBI taxonomy): domain Eukaryota; kingdom Viridiplantae; phylum Streptophyta; class Magnoliopsida; order Alismatales; family Posidoniaceae; genus Posidonia; species Posidonia australis. The sequence continues at coordinate 17,235 of JAMKQA010047399.1, read as the reverse complement.
CTCTAGCGAGCTCCAATCATCCATTTCACTGTCGAACCAGGTACACGCTCTCCTGACTTCAATTCGTGTTAAAAATGCTCCCCTAGGACTCCCTATGTCTTCCTTGATCGATTCCAACAGATCCAGAGGTCTCCTTTGATCGGGATTGAGCTCCTAGGCCTCATCGGAGTCGTTTTCCGGCAACCTAGGTGGGGGTGCTGGTCCAGGGCACGGTCCTGGCTCCAGAGCACTGGCTCTTCCTCCCCTGGTCTCCCTCTTACTTCTCTGACCCCTAGCGCGGCATTTCGAGCCACCGTGCAACCTCCAGAAGCCACAGGTTGTCAACGCCATTCCGTCACTGTCGTCGGGGAAGACGATACACAGTGAAATGCAACAACACGCCTCGCTCATCGCAGCGCCTCCTTGGCCACTAAGGAACGATCCTCAGTGTTTCCTCAATGCTCTAGAGTAGCCAGCGTTCCATTTCGAGCCCAGGGCAGCCTCCTCAGCCAAGCTCGTCAGAGTTTGCAGTGTCGGCGGCGAGATCGATCTAGAGAAACACCTACGTGTGCCTCCTCACATCCATGCCCTCGGATGTCTTCCGCTTCTCCTCCTCAACCCTCCAAAGGTCCCGGACAATCACTCCACTGTCTCCAGCAGCCCTAGTTTTCTCGAGCATGCCGTCGGAATAGCAACGACGATGAGCGAGGCGAGGGGAAGGGAACCAGCCGTCCGATCCTTCATCCAGGCCGTTAGATTTCTTTCTCACCCCTTTTTCTTGCTTCCCGTGGAGTCTGATCTTAGATCAGACCACGAAAGAGCTTCCAATGGTCCCTTCGACGGTCGTCAACGGCGGAGCTCCGTCGCCGGCGGTCGCCGCTACGTTTTCTTTTTAAAAATAAAAAAATAAATTTTCTTTTATTAAACTTCTGAAATTTCTAATCTGCTACAAATAGGTCCTTTTCTTACACTTAGGTCCTTGCTCATTTTTCTTAATTCGTTTGAATAAAGTCTTAACTGCAAATATTGCATTATGCCCCCTGGGTATTCAAAATAATGTTCTCCAGGTTTAAAAGTTTAATAAAAACCCTCAGAGTTTCTTTTTTATGCATTTTAATCCAATGTCTTTGCATTTATGACCCTGAACTTTTCTGAAACCATTTTGAATGCACTTTTTTTGTTAAAATTGCATTTAAACCCCTAAACTTCATCAAAATAACACAGAATGCATATTTTTTTTGGTTAATTTGCATTTTAGCCCCTGAATTTCTCTGAAATCAATCTAAAAGCCTATTTCTCTAATTAAATTGCATCTTAACCCCTGTAATTTACTGAAACTCCTCAGAATGCATATTTCTTTGGTGAAATTGCAGTTTAGCCCCTAAACTTTACAGATTTCAGACTGAATGCATGTTTTCTAGGTTAAATTTACTGAATTGCCCTTGAAACATTCATGGATCTTTTTCTTGCATATTTTACCCGGAATTTCCACTGAATTGCTTTAAATACATGTTTTAGTGGCAGAATTGCATTTTAACCCCTAAGAACCTCAATTTAACCAGAAATGCATAGATTTGCACATTTAACCCCAGATTTCTCCATAATTGCATAAAATGTGTTTTCCTATGTATTTTTGATGATTTGGGCTTTACAATTTCAGTTTTTATTTAGAATTAGGGCTTTTTGCACAAAGGCCCCTGGAATTCGTATTTTTACACTCACACATGCATTTTGCACGTTTTGTCGCACTTTTTCATGCAATTTTCTTGCCTTTTCTTTTTTTACTTTGCGCACGCATTTCTGAGTCGTTGCGAACTTGGTTTTCTTGCCCTTTCCCAGATTCTTTCCGATTTTCGCATCTTTAGATTTGATTTGGCTTTCCATCGCCCGAGGATATACAGTAAAAGGCTTAACAAAGCCGACATGGTCCCGAAAAACGGATTATTTTCCCAATTTTGATTTTCTCGGATTTATCCCAAATTTCTATTGATTTGCGAAACGTCTTCCGAGAATTTCCCAATTTTCATGATTTTCCTCATCACCCAAGGGCGTACAGTAAAGTGGCATTCTCAATGCCTACATTTGACCCTCGGATTAACTTTTTCCCCTTATTTCATTTCTTTTCTTTGATTTGGCATCTTATCTCCAGTCATCTTTAGCATGAGCATTTAGAATAAGTAAGCACACATTTAATAGACCATTGACAAGTAGGAAACCTAGAAAGACCGAGTTTTCTCGGGCGCATGGGGGTGCCTAACCCCTTCCCCATGCGTAACCAGAATCCTTACCATTTCTCTGGCCCACATTCATTTGTGCATTTTATCCATTAGGCACGAAGCACACATGTTTTCTGCATCCCGTTTGCTTCTTGGTTTTCCTTGTCTTTCCATTAAAAGACTAGGTGGCGACTCCTTTCCTTATCCTTTCTCATCTTCCCTTGGTGTCTCCGAGTCTAGTCTTCTTATCCAAATTCACCATCTTCACTGTGACCGTATCGAGACTCCTCAAGTGCTTCCACGCACCCGGTAGGGGAGAGCCGTGCAGGGTTCCACCAGCATGGTCACAACACCTTACACAGCACTGCATCCATTCCCCCTACATCATATATAGGCCTCTATATGCATGTCACCATGATGCACAACACCTTTGCATGGATATGCTAGCCCATATGCTTCGACAATAGAAGAGGTGAATCTGAAGGAGCGTGCATGCGCGACCCATGCAGCATACACAGGAATCGCCTCTACTACAACCATCTCTTCGGCAGCAACTTCAAGCGTCCTCCTTACCAGGGTGGGGATCTTGAAAAGGCACTTCACCAAGTGCAAGGCAAGCACTGTCAGCCTTACAATTTCTAGGACTTCAGCTATTTTCTAGAGGTGATACTCCCCCCAAATTTTCATATCCTGGAATTTGAAAAATACAATGGCAAAGGTTGCTCAATAGCCCTTTTGAAGCCTTTTTGTAGAGGCCTCGTGTAGCTTCAAAGCGACAAGAGGCTTTTGATCCGCCTATTCCAAAAGAGTCTGACAGGGACAACTCTTAGGTGGTTCACATCCTTTGACATGGCCACTATCAAGACTTGGAATAACTTCTCCCAGGCATTCCTAGAGTAGTACTCCTTCAACCTTGACTTAATCCCTAAGCTCGAGGATCTAGTTACAATCAAGCAAAGACCTCATGAGCCACTTGGGGAATATGTCGTTCGTTGGTGCGCTCTAGCCTCCCAGATCAAGGATAAGCCCTCTAAAGAGGAGTCTATTGAGATCAGCATCAAGAAAGTGTAGCCAGTGACTAGGGCTCTGCTTTGCATTAAGCCTATCACCACTTATGCATCACTGATTCAGCCTGGCTCTCGTGTGGAAAGCTCATTGCAAAGTGGGAATTTCCCTACACTCGCTACATTCACCAGGCAGGCTAGCACCCCCAACAACAACAACAACAAACTATAGCAATAACAGTGCCTCTAGCATTGATCGCTTCAAGAAGCCCACCATTGCATACGTTGAATCCTCTACAACGCCTGCAAATCCAGTAAGCCAGCTGCACCCCAATCAGCTTGTAACAGCACCCACTGCACACACACACCTCACCATCAAGCTAGTGCATCACATCGCACCTGCTCATTAGGGACAACAACCTAAGTAGAGGCGCAACTGCTGCTCTGAAAGTGACTTCACTCCACTAGGTGAGCAGCTAAGTGTTGTCTTCCGTCAAGTTGTGTCACTTATGAGACTCCCAGATGCTTGTCCATTGTCAAATCCCCTTCCATGATGGTATGACACGAGTGCAAATTGCAACTATTATCGAGCCCTTGGGCATTCGACTGATAATTGCCATACTTTGCGGGATATCATTTAGACCTTGATTGACAATGGCACCAATGTTGTCAGCACGCAGGAAAGCAGCAGCCACACCTACACCAACACTTACACACCCTAGTATAGCCAACCTCTCCTTTCTTGAGCCTACAAACCTTAAAGATTCTAGGGCTTCAGGGGTCTATCTCCTCACCCTCATTTATCCTAGGAGATCTCCTAGGGGATCCTCCTGATCCCATGGCTTCCTTTCTTTTCCTATTGTTCCCTTCTCTGTTTGGCAACATTAGTGTGCATCATTCCCGTTCCCGTTCCTTCATGAGGGGCCTAGCCGAAAGTTTGCTAATTTGTTGTGCACTGATCTGACTAAATATGTGCCAATACCCTAGTTCTCAGCAAGATGCAGTAGTCACAGCTACTATCAACCTTTACAACGCCACTAATCCTAACAATCAGCAACGATTAGTTATCTTCAACCGTAGCAGTAACAGCTCTTCTAGCAGTCTCAGTTATGTAGCCAGAATAGTCAGTTGTCCCTTGACATAGTCAGCAGCAACAAGCAATGGGAACTGTCACTGTATTCTTTTCCGTGTTTTCTGTATTATTTCCTTTTTTGCATCATCATCATACATCTAATACACAAAAAATCAAAAAATAGAAAAATAAAAAAAACAAAAAATAAAAAAACTAATAACCAAAAACATCTTGCATAACAACTCTGCCTAACGACAAAAATAGGAAAGCTTGCCTGCATTAGATCGGACCACCCTTCCTCAATTTACATTGCTTAGATGACCAAGTAGCGAGAGACTCACCATCCATCGAAGCCGGACGAAGTCTCCAAAGTTCATAAGGACCCTGCATCTCCAAGAGGGAGATAAAATGCTAGGGTGACTGAGCAAGTGAGCTAGAACAAAATAAATATATCTGCATAGGCATTAAAGAAACCGGAAGACAAAAGGCGAAGACAAAAGTCAACCTAAAAGCAAGAGGCGTGCGACGTAGCTCTACCCCCACCATATCTTGGAGAGGAGTCGTAACTTGTACTTGGCAAATCCACACTTTCAAAAGACTAGCCCCCTTCTAGCAACAAAAGCCTCCAACCCAGACCAGACACTTATTACCTCCAAGCCAAGGTGTGACCATGCCGTTGGAAACACACGAAGAATCCCGATATCATCACGGCCAAGATGGTGAGTCTAAGGAAGGAGACTCGACTCAGAAACAACAAAGAAGGATAATAAAAAGGATAAAGAAAAGGAGTCTCCATCTAATCTTTTAATGGAAAGACGAGGAAAACCAAGATGCATATGAATGCGAGAAAATGATGTAAATGAATGCAAATGAATGCGTGTGTGCTCCATGCCTAATGGATGCAACACTTAGCCATTGTGGGCTAGAGAAAGGGTAAGGATTCCTGTTACGCATAGGGAAGATGTTAAGCATCCCCATACGTCCGAAGAATTCGGTCTTTCAAGGTTAACAACTTTCTCACAATCTAGTGTGTGTATGCTTGTTCACTCCTAATGCGCATGCCTAAGATGAATGTGAAAATATGACAAATCTCAAAGAAACAATGAATAAAAGAGAAATGATAAGGAAAATAATCCAAGAGACAATGTAGGCATTGAAAATGCCATTTTACTGTACGCCTTTGGGCGATGAGGAAAATCATGTAAAAATCAGAAATGCTCGGAAAGTGTCACATAAAACAGCGAAAACTAGGAAAATCTAAGAAAATCAAATAAGAGAAAATAATCCTCATTCGAATCCATGTTGGCATTGTCAAGCCTATTAATGTACATCCTCGAGCGATGAAAATCCAAATCAAATCAAAACCATGAAACTCGGAGGAAATCCGGAAAACAATGTGAAGACTAAGTTTGAAATGAGCTTGAAATATGTGTGCAAGATGCAAGAAGACATGCATGAGAATATATATACGAAAAAAAAAGTATCAAGATGTACAAATGAATGCATGGGTGGAATAAGCAAGTTTCCAGGGGCCTTTGTGCAAAAATTACATGTTTCTAAGTAAAGATTGGGATATTCACGGTTTAATCTGTAAATGTTCCAAGAAACATATTTCTATGCTGTAACGCCCCAATCCCGTGCACGCTACCAAGATCACAGTATCATAAGCAAAATTACACTAATTACAGAAAGATTAAATAACTGTAACTAAGGATCACCTCTAGGAAAACAATGTGCGACTACAAGCTCCTATTCCAGCACCGGAACTCGACTGCACACGATCTACACCTGAAAATCGAACAAAGCACGTGTAAGTGACATCTAAGTCACCAAGTACGCACTCCAAACGCACAACAGCAAAAACCAGGCAAAGGCACTAAAAATACAATTTTTTTTAATTTATAAAACGTGGTTTTCTTTTGAAAATCCAATTCTAAAACATTATTTCCTTTTTCCTTTGAAATCACTTGGGAATTTATTCTCAAAACTATGCTTTTTCTCCAAAAATTCACATTTCCTTTTCTTTTTAAAACATTTGGAAATTGTCGCCAAAACCATATTTTCCCAAAACTCATCTTTTTTTTCTCTTTTATACTTATCAAAACCTTTCTCAAATTCTGAGAAATCCACACTTTTGACCAGATCCAGCTTAAAACATAATGCCTCTTAGGCTCAAAACCAAAATCACAAAATTTGACTGGTAACTGGTTAAAACACAATTCATATTCATTTCTAGGATTTTAGGACCATTCACAAATCCAATCCTAGCTAAACCATATTTCTTGTTCATTTCTCGAAATCACATACTTTTCTTTTCATTTCCACTTTACTTATTGATGTTACCTTGATCAGGGGTAACCATGCACACAAGTAGTAGGTGAGAACACCATTTCCTCTACCTCCCTGTACTACCGCGGTGAAGTCCCCTTGCGGGAGAATACCGCCTTGGCCCACTAGCCTCAATTTCTTTTTATAAATGCACGGGGATACGTCTTTATTTGACATCCCATCAGTGACCTGAACAATAAGGTTCAATAACCCAGGCTCAGCCTACATCGTCAATGACCCGGACACATAGGTCTCATATTCCTAGGCCCAGTCTACACCGTCACGAGCTTGGTGACCGGAACACCCAAGCCCATATAGCCAGGCTCAGCCTATATCGTCTCAAGCTCAGCAACTACATTCGTATTTGACAATTGGTTTCATTGGAGTCTCATACTCCTACCACATTGTCGACACAACCACCGTAGTTCCTCAACACATTATTAGTGTTTTATTTTCAAAACTCTTTAAGTTTTCCTTTCCAAAATCATTTTCATTTCATTCTTTTTGTTGCAAGAGCTTATTTCAAGCAACACATGACCCTCTACTGGGGTCTCAACTTGTAACACCCGTAAAATTCATTTTTGTAATTATTTACATTTTATGAATTTTATTCCTAGATGGATGTTACTATTTTGAGGCCCGTTGTGTGGTTTTGAGTTTTGGGTTTAGGCCTCATGGGCTGGCTTCTGTTTGCGTGCCCTGTGCATGGTTGGCACTGTACATTGTAGCACTTTGCGTGTGAGGCCCAGGTGTGGGTCCGTGTTGGGCTTGAGTGTGGGTGCATGTGGGGCTCGAGTGTGGGTGCATGTGGGGCCCGAGTGTGGGTCTTTGTGGGGTCCGCATTCGTGGGCCGGTTGTTGAGGCTTGTAGTTGGCCTCTTGGTTGTGGTGGGTTGTTGGGTTTGTGCGGTGGTTGGAGAGGCTAGCGGTTGAGGGAGGTTGGTATACGCATGGCTGACTGGTTGCATGCGCGCGGCCACCTACTCTCCCTGCGTGGCTTTTAAGCCAAGACCTTCACCATGCACGACCCAAGCTTCTCCCCTCTTCCCCCACGCACTTCTCGTTGTCCTGAGCACGCCATCCTCCTCTTTTCCCCCTCCACTCATTCTCTCTCTCTCCCTCCACTCACTCCCTCCCGTCTCACTCTATCACTCTCCCTCCCCTGTTCCTTTCCTCCACGCGACCTCCTCTCTGCTCGATGTGCTCGAGGGTCGGTGACTGTGTGCGGAGGCTCGTGGTGGCGTGTGGAGCTCCCGTGGAGTGCTCCCGTGGCCGTGGTTGAGTCATGGTTGCCGGAGTTGGCCGGAGAATCGCTGAAGTTCATTTTCAGGTATGCATCTCCAATCCCTATAATAGAGAGTATGAAAATGGTAGAAATTGATAGGGTTGCATGAAATCCAAGTAAATTTACATTCCTAGAATTTATTGTGATTTTATGAGAATTTATGGTGGATTTATGGGCATTTATGCAGGTGGTTGCGTTTTGGGTCGTTTCGACCCTTATGCCTTTACGATTTTGTATCTTTATGCATGGTGAATGGATTTTAGTTTTGTTTGTTGGGAATTGGAGTAGACTCGAGGGTCTACCACATATGTTTTATTCGAGTTTTTTGGTGGTTATTTGAGGGGGTCTAATCGGAGGTCCCATTTGGGGTGATTTTGGACTATAGGGTTTGGGTCGTTTTCTATTTTTCGCAGAATTCGGCATACCGAACCATTTTGGCATACCGTTTTTCTATCAGTTTAGGTCCTCTGGTCGGATTTCGGTCGTCTGATTTTGGACGGTCGACCGAATCAAGAGATTTTGGTCGACCGAATCATTTTTGGTATACCAAATTTGGCCTGTTTACCATTAACCTGATTCGGTCGACCGATCGGCTTGAGTGTTGACCGTTGACTTGATTCAATCGATCGATCCAAATCGGTCTACTAAATCAGGGTTTTTCAACATACCGAACGTATTTTCGGTATGCCGAATTTAGGCCCAAATGAGTTTATAAGATCGAATTTTCGAGGGTTTTTTGGATTTGTTTGTTTTGTTCCATTGAGAGAGAATTGTGGGCCATCTGTGGTGGTCTTTTAGGACCCCTGATGTGCTTTTTAGCCAATGTTTTGGAAGAGTTTTCAAAGATATGAAAATGGCTTTGGAAAATGGATTTCAAAGAAATAGTTGACCTATTTTGGAAAATGTTTTCCTAATTTTCTATGTGCGGGTCGAGACAGTGTGGGACCATGTCGTCGGGACCAGGGAATGTGACGACATTCTCGGGTGGTCGGGCGTGACTCCCTAGTTGGGGTCAAGGGCCAAGGTACCTGAGGCTGAGGGGCGTCGAGTTTTGGTGGTATGAGACTCCTTAACTATCGTCTCAAGACTAGGGTTGTGGTCTGCGGGTTGAGGTGTCTTGTAACATGACGGGGAGGTATGATACTCCTACTGTCATTGTGAGCATTGAGGTTCGGGTGTCATCGGGTGTGAAGGTATGACACTCCCTCCGGAGCACTGTGTGTGGAGGACGCTGTGAGGAGGCGGACCCTGTGGTGGCCAGTGCGGGTGGGACACATGCCCCGTAGCTGGTATCCTCTTAAGAGACAAGACAGCCTTCCCAAGCAGGAGTTGACTTTTGAGGGTTCTCCAGAAAGGGAGGATCATGGGACGGTTAATGCTCCTGCACAGGGTGGCTATCACCGTGGCAGTGCAGAACGCTGTGGTTGCTCCTCAACAGACTGCTTGTGGCCAGAGTTAGGTTTCTTGGCGTCGAGTCTCTCGACTCAATGTGTGTGGTTTGGCCATTGAGGGCCTTTGATTGTGGTTTTGGGCTAGTAGAGCCCTAATCGTGGTTTTGGCCAGTGTGGGCCTGGTTTGTGAGGTTTTAAGAAAATAGTTTACGAAATGAATTTAAAAGGAAAATTGATTATAGTTTTGTTTTACACGGTTTTCCTTTGGGGTGCGTACTGGGTGACTTTTGTCACTCACGCATTTTTCCTCGTGTTTTAGGTTTACAAGTGCAGACATGTAGAAGTTTAGCATAGTGCATATAGTCTAGAGTCTCCTAACTGCACACACAGATTCCTGGTAGTTTAATATCTTTTGTTTAGCTTTAATTTCCCTGTAATTTAAATTGTTTAAAATTATTGTGGAAAATGTGGGGCGTTACACAACCCAATTCATTTAAAACCATGTTTTAAAATCAAAAGTTGGGTTTTATGCCCAAAGCCACGTATTCATCTTTAGGGTCTCAAACCTAAAACCATTCTCCAAATTTACTTATTTGGTTTCCATATTCTCCCATGTCCTTTACATGGGAAAACACCATTAATACACACTCATTGTCCAATTAAAACCATTTATTTCAATTTTATATTCACATTTATATATATCAGGCCCAGGGTAAAATCGACAAACCGAAAATAAAGTTCAATACACCGAAAATCCTTGGTTCGGTATACCAAACAATTTCAATTTACTGAAACTCTCTGTTTCGGTCGACCGGATGATTTCGACCTACTGAAACAAAGTATCCTAGTTTAATTTGACAGGAATTCAGTATGTCAAATCCAATTCGGCATGCCGAATTACCAGCAACCAGGACACCTCCCATGTTTTAGCCTTCACATTCGCCAAAACTGGGAGCCTCTAGCGGACCCCTCAAACAAGTATCATAAAATACAAGTAAATCATGGGGTGTAGACCATTGAGTCTACTTTAAAACCCCTCAAACCATTCATCAACCCATTAACTATGCAATTCACACAAAAATCATAAAGGGGTGAAGCTCATTAACATCTACTGTAGCATACATCCCTAAATCTCGTATAACCCTACCAATTCCCATCCTAACCACATTATATTACATATTTATGCTATTCAACACATTCTCATAAATTCTACTATTTTTCTACAAATTTACATGCATTTATCTTTATTCTCATGCATTTATCTTTATTCTCATGTCGGTGGAACCCTTGCACGGCTCTCCTCCTACTGGGTGCGTGGAAGCATACAAGGAGACCCGATATGGTCACGGCGAAGATGGTGAATCCAGAAGAAAAGACTTGACTCGGAAACACCAAGGGAAGATAAAAAGGATAAGGAAAGGAGTCGCCACCTAGTCTTTCAATGGAAAAATGAGGAAAACCAAGAAACACAAGAAAATCGAGAAGCAAATAAGATACAGAATGTATGTGTGTGCTCCAAGCCTAATAGACAATGCACAAATGAATGCGGGCCAGAGAAAGGGTAAGGATTCTGGTTATGCATGGGGAAGGGGTTAAGTACCCCCATGTGCCCGAGAAAACTTGGTCTTTCTAGGTTTCCCTATTATCAATGGTCTATGGATGTATGCTTGCTTATTTAATATGCTCATGCTAAATATGACTGAAAACATGCCAAATCAAAGTAAAGAAATGAAACAAAGGGAAAAGTTAATCCGAGGGTCAAATGTTGGCATTGAGAATGCCACTTTACTGTACGCCTTTAGGCGATGAGGAAAATCGTGAAAATTGAGAAATTCTAGGAAAGTGTCTCGCAAATCAATGGAAATTTGGATAAATCCGGGAAAATCAAAAAGGGGAAAATAATCCTCATTTCGGGACAATGTCGGCTTTGATAAGTCTTTTAATGTACGCCCTTAGGTGATGGAAAGGCAAAACAAATCTAAAGGCGAAAATCGAGAGAAATCCGGGAAACGACGAGAAAACCAAGCTCGGAACAAGCTAGAAAAGTGTGCGCAAAGCAAAGAAGAAAAGGCAAAAAAAATTGTGCAGAAAGATGTGAAAAGATATGCAAAATGCAAGTGCGAGTGTAAATATGAAAACTCCAAGCGCTTTTGTGCAAAAAACCAAAACTCTGAGGAAAACTAAAGTTCTGAAGCTCAAATCATCAAAAATACATAGGAAAACACATTCTATGCAATTATGAAGAAATCTAGGGTCAAATGTGCAAATATGTGCAATTCTAGTCAAAATGAAGTTTCCTAGGGGTTAAAATGCAATTTTACCACTAAAACATGCATTTAATGCAATTCAGTGGAAATTCAGGGTAAAATATGTAAGAAAAATGATTCAGGAAAGTTCTAGAAAGTTTCAGGGGCAAAACAGTCATTTTACCCTAGAAAACAGGCATTCAGAGTAAATTCTGTGAAGTATAGGGGCTAAACTGCAATTTTCACAGAAAAATGTACATCTAGAAAACTTTCAGGAAAGCTTAGGGTCTTTTATGCAAAAATGTTGAATTAAAATACATTAAAAGAAAATTTGAGGGCTTTTTCTAAAGTTTAATGCCTGGAAAACATTATTTTAAATGTTCAATGGGGACAAATACAATATTTTCAGTGAAAACTTTATTCGAATGATTTATGAAAAAAGAATGGAGGACCTATGTGTAATGACAAAAGGATCTGATTGAAAGAAAAACAATGTTTCTGTATTTTATTCAAATAAAACGTTTTAAATTGTTTTTTAAATGAAAACAAGAAACGACGGTCGCCGACGACAGAGCTCCGCCGCCGCCGACCGCCGGAGGGGGCATACAAAGCCTTCCCGTGGTCTGATCTCAGATCAGACCCCACGGGAAGTAAGAGGAAGGAGAGGGGAGAAGATCTATCAGAGTGGATCGGAGATCTAACAGTGGGAGCAGGCCTCCCACCTCTCTCGCCGTTGTGGAGCTCTGGTGACAGCGTTGGGGAAGAAGGGCTTCTGGAGGGTTGCGGCGTTGCGGTCCTGCGGTCTAGGATGCCCCAGCGAGCTTCTTCGCTTCTTCTGGAGCGGAGTGGAGGCGGATCACGAATGGAGGAGGGTCACCTGTCGCCACCATGGCCTCCTCCGGTGAGCGACGTTGTTGCGGTGCTCCAGAGCTCGTGGCGCGATCCTGGAGGCTCCAGAGGCTTAGTGGAGCGTCCTGGAGGGTTGCTGGAGCATTGGAGATGCGCGGAGCGGCGGGAAGCGCGCGGTCCACCTCTGGAGTGGTCGTCTTCTCCGACGACGGCTGCTTTGGGTGTGTTCTCTAGCGATCTTCGTGCGGGCTTCAGGAGGCATCGGTGCGGTGATCCAAGGAGCGGGAGAGCACCGGGGAGGCTAGAGGAGAAAGAGAAGAGACTCAGGGGCCAGGGCCATGCCCTGGATCGCTCCCCCCACCTACGTCGCTGGGAAATGGCGACGGTGAGTCCCAGGGACCAATTCCGACTAGAGGAAGGCTCTGGATGGCTCGGAATTGTCCAGAAAGAAGGAAGAGGTCCTAGGCAACTATGCTCGAGCTAGATGGGATCAAAGAGGGGCGTACCTGGCTTGATGGAGCTCTGCAACTCACCGGAGCGCTTGGAATCTCCTTCTCTCCTCTCTGCGAGCTTCCCTTTCTCTCTGGAATTCCCTGGCACTCACAGCTCTCTTCTCTCTCCCGCCAAAAGTTTTTTAAACTCTGCCTCTACCCCTCCTTTTATAGGTGAAGAACCACGACTACCCACTACAACAGAATGCCAACCATGCTAACAAAACCACTAACCAACCCTCTAACTCCCTAACTGAAGCCGTAACAGCCTAACAAACTAACAAGCTACTAACGGTTGTCCCTCCGCTGCTCCCTTGGTTGCCGACAGAGATCAACGGCGATCCAAGCTTCACCGGCAGCACATCAGTGGCTCTGGCTGCTTTGGTGGCTTGCTGGATCAGTGGGGCTCGGGCTGGGTTGGAATGGCTCAGTAAGGAGGTGGGCTCGGGCTGGGTTGGAATGGCTTAGTAAGGAGGTGGGCTCGGGCTGATTCATGGGAGGAATGGAGAAGGAATGGGTTCAATGGTTACACTTGAAGAAAAAACAGTAGAGAAGAAATGATTTGTATGTTTTTGGTAAAAATTAGTAAATGAATATGAAGATGGAGAAATAAGGTGTTAGGTTGGAAGAAAAAATGGGTTAGGTTGATTATGGGGGTCTTCATGGGCTTTGGGACCAAGGTGGACTCAATTGGGCTTAATGGGCCTATGTAGGCCTTAATGGTTTCAATTAGGGTTAAAGCTCAGCCATCACATCTCCATCCTACAAAATTGGGAAATTGGGGTGTCTACACAGGTCTTCAATGAGCATCGTCAACCAAAGGCATCTCAACTGCACTCTAGTTGAGACATGTAAACAACATGGGCACTGGTCAATGCACAGGCTACACAAATTTACAGAATCAGTAGCATTGGTAGCATTTTCCTGTAGTCAGTCAAGTTCCATCTATGCCATCGAGAAATTCCTGGCGATAGCGTAGCCCAACACAGAATAGTCAGAACATAATGGCTAAACAAGCAATAGAGCAAAATACAATCTAGGCATGCCCACTAGAGGCAAGCTATAGTCCTGCCCAAGGTCCACATCAAGTCAGCCTAATCTACCTTGCCCTCTGAACATAGTTAAGAAACAACAATTGGACATGCACACCATTGGATGATTCAGTAAGCGTTATCCCTTACAACATCAATTTCAATTGACTCCGATGGTCAAGAGTGCACTTGTAATCGCAATCTGACCCCTACATCATTGGCATGTCATCAAGTAGTCATACAAGCATACATGCATTTGCATTGGTGACACAAGCAAGCGATTAGCCGAGAAAGACCGAGTAATAGGGCGTATAAGGGTGGCTAATACCTTTCCCATGCATAATAGGAGTTCTTACCTTTTCTTTAAACTGCTGTAACATTTATGCCTGATTATCTAGATTAGTGTAAACCATAGATATTTGTAATATTTGTGTAATATGATTTATTGATGAATAATCATAGTATTTCACACCTACTGTGTGTGTTTCTCTCTCTGTATGGTTGTGTTGGCTTGGTTTCCCTAGGTTGAGTGGTATTTTTGCCTGTTGTGTCTCCTATGTGAGTGTGGAACCTGGGTTTGGCCTATGGTCAGGGAGCACAGTGCCCCCCATTTACGTGCCCTTTTCCTTCTCCCTCTTCTTTCTTTTCCTTCCTTGACTCATGAGTACACCACTCATCCTATCTCCTCCTTGCCAGGTGGTGGAAAGCTATTGGTGGTCGTTTGAATTTGGGGGTGGTAGGGGAGAGGAGAAGATAAAGGGAGGTGGAGGCCATGGCTTTGAGGCGTCCAGAGCTTGAGCCAGAGGAGGAAACCAGAGGAGTAGAGCTAGAGAGAGAGATGGCCAGAGGAGGGGCAGAGGTGTCAGAGCTTAGTTGGAGGATTGAGAGGCCCGGAGTCCACTGGAGAGAAGGGAGAGGTTTGTCGATGAGGTGCGTAGCTCGCCAGAGAGGTATGCGTCCTTCCTCCTCTCTATTTATGTGCTTGATGAATAAATGGGTAGGAATCATGATAAATTAGAAGAAAATCATGGAAAATGTGGAAATGGTATGAATGAGTATAAATGCACGCTTAGGAGTGATTTATGCCGTGCTGGTGATTTATGGTGAATTATTGTGGTTTTTTTCATGTTTAATGGAATGTGTGCTACAGTGATCGCTTTTAAGCTCTCTGTGCTTTTGATTTTATTCTAAAAGCTATGGTTAATGGTTTTGAATAAAAATTGTCCTAAATAGTAGTTGGCTTAAAGCCCTACATTTGGTGGATTTTGGGTGATTTGTGGTTCATCAGAGATGGGTCCACCGATGGCTCCCATTCCGGCAAACAAGTGGCCTAGGGCTTAGGGTTGTTTTCCAGAATTGCAGAATTTGATATACCGAATTTGGTTTGGTATGCCATTTTTCTGTCAGTTTGGCCCCAAGTCCCTGTTTCAGACAACCAAAATGTATTGGTTTATCGTTCCAAGGAATTTTAGACGACGATTCCGGGATTTGGTGGACTGTTATAGGTCATTGGCCTAGATTCGGTCTACCGTTTTGGTTCGATATGTCGAACCAAAGCCTAGAGCTTTATGAATGAGATTTTGATAAATGATGCTTATGAATGGATTTTTATGTGGTTTTTACAAGTATTTAAGAGTAATCCACATCATAAGATTTTGGATCATGGAATGATTTCCATGGTAAAGAAATGAATGATTTGAGGTGTTTTGAGCATGAGTCCCATGTATATGAAGTGAATGGCTTTAAATGATTTATAGCATATGAGATTTTGATGGAATCCTCCTATGAGTGGGAGGATGATTTATTGTAACATTTGTGCCTGGTTTTTTCCATTTAATATAAACCATGGAATTTCTTGTAATTATTTGTATATGGTTTATTAATGGTAAATCCAGTTTGTGTTTGTTGGCTGTGGGCTCCCTCTGTGTTTTGTGCCCTGGTTTCTCCCCTGTGGTGTGTTTTCTTTGGCTAGTGGGTTGGTTCTGCATTGGGACTCGTGTTTGTGGTGGACCCATTTTGGCTTGGACTTGGACCCGGTCAGGAGCCAGCTGTGCCGTGCCTTTTCCCCGTCTTCTCCACGCCCGTGACGGATCTGGCAATCTCGTGAAACCTAGCAGGGGGAGGGCTGCTAGTTCCGTCCCCTCTGTCCAGAGCTACGCGTAGCTGGTGGACGCCGGTGGGATTCCGGGATGGCAGGCGTCAAGGGTGTTAAGAGGAGGTGTGCGGCATGGGGGAGAAGTAGAGAGACCAGAGAGAGGGCGAGAGGGAGTGTGGTAGCTGTGGAGGAGTCGCGCATCGGAGGAGCTCGCGCAAGTGTGGGGAAGGCTGGTGTTGTGCACCGCCGGTGTTGGAGGGCATGCGAGGCTCGTCGAAGCCAGGTACGCGTTTCCCTACCGTTTCCCCTTCTATATTCCTCCATTAGTTGAGGCATGTTGGGTTTAGAGGGAAAAATCATGGAAATCATGTTAAAATCATGCAAAAATGAGGGAAATGTTGGGAATGAGAAGAATAATGTGATTATGTTGATATCATATTGATTCGTGGGTGTTTTGTATGATTTTCGTGAGGATTCTTAAAGCATGCTACAGTGATTGTGTTTGGGCTTGATGCCTTCATGATTTTTGTTAGAACAGCATGCTTAATGGATTCTTGTTTTGATTGAGGGGTTTTGGAGTAGACTCGAAGGTCTACACCTCATGTTTTACTCGTAAATTTTGTGGCATGTTTGGGGGGTCCGATCCTTACTCCCACTTTGGGGAGAAAAGGGTGACGGTGGCCTGGGAAGTTTTCTGCAATAGCAGAAAACGGTATGCCGAATTGGTTTCGGCATACTGAAATGATCCCAGGTGGTACCCTGCGTCGTGGTAGCGGACGACCGGAGAAATTCGGTCGACCGTTTTGGCAGGGACTGATAAATCTGATAGGGATTCGGTATACCGAAGGAGATTTTGGTATACCGAAGCCCCACTTCGGTATGCCGAATTAGGGGATTTCGGCATATCGAAATGGGATTCGGCATGCCGAATCTGAGCCCTGAACTGAATTGAGAATGCATAGAAAAATGGTGATTAATTATGGATAAATACATGATAAATGTATGGAATGCATAGGAATGACTTGTGAGATAATGCATGGAAGCATGTTGTTTTTAATGATGTTTTCCATGAGATATTGAAGCATGGCTTCTGGGTATGAATATGGACCCGTGTGAGGGGTGATTGCATGGTGCAAAGACCATGAAAGAAAGTGTGAGTTTAAAGACCACAGGTAATGATTTGATGCATATTGCATGTGATTTGCAAAGAGCTTTATGAATGGAAAATGGTTTTGATAAATGTTTTGAA